>JALJCO010000902.1:0-73571 GCA_023101725.1 Atherinomorus stipes
TGGTCTGAACGTACTATAACAACCAACAAGGCACAGCGCATGTAAATAAAGACTCACCGCGTGTCGCTGGAAATCAACACAGGAAGAGCAGAAAGAGATGGCTGAGGATAACTGAGGCAAACGCTAAAGTTTTCTACACAGTTGAAAACAGTCGCTCACTGCTGTTGTGAATTTTTTCATGAAACACAAACCCGTCGAGGTTTCAAACCTTTCCACCTCGGAACCCGGTTTCAGAGATGACCGGTTTCAGGAGGCTAATCCCTGGTTTCGTGAGGATGATAGGGCAGATTTCTTGAATTTTTGGACAGTTTTGCTGTAATTCGGCGCCGTGTGGACGGCCCCTAAACTCCCTGTCTTGTCTGATCCATATGGTCGTTAATGTCTGAACGTTAACGTTCGGTCGCAAAATTTCTTGGGCCCAAATTATAAACTTGACGCTTTGACAAAACCTCAGAAAATAACAGAAGAACTAAAACAGTTTTTCAGTAACAGTATCTGGAACACTGTTCTTACCATTCACAGTGAGGTTAACAAAGTTTCCTGTGACGCCTGCAGGAAACAAGGTGTAATAGCACATGTAGGTCGCTTCATCCGACAGCTGCAGGTTAGAGAATTTGATGGTGGTGTCATTTACTGATTTTACTGATGTGGTGTTCTTCTCTCCAGTCTGGTTGAAGCTGACCCGCTCTTCGAAGGGTGGCAGGACCGCCATGCCCCGGGACGGGTTGGCAGTGGCCACGGTCTGTTTGGTATGGCCAAGCAGCTTCTGCCAGGTGACCTGGGAGATCGTCACCGATGGGTCACTGTTGTTGAAAATGCAGCGCAGCTCCACTTCTGAACCCACAGAGCCAATCATAGTGGAGTCCGTCTGCACCATCTGTTCACTGCGAGCTAGAGACACACAGAGACAGAGGATAACACAAAATTACAATCAACAAGTGTCCAAGACCAAGCACCGTACTCCAGTCAATTACATGCACTGAAAGTCAAGGAGTGGATTCAGCCTTGTAGGTAGTACACACACACACACACACACACACACACACACACACACACACGCACACACACGCACACACACTCACATCACTCCCGGTCAAGCCCACACATTCAGCCACACACACTCCTACAGTACGCCACAAATACGTATGTCTGCTCCCCGTCGATGCTCCCTATATGTCAGCGTAAAAGTTTGAACTTGACAGCTGTGTGTAAATGCTGGGGGGGGGGGGGGGGGGGTGTTATAACATAATGGGAACGTCCATACAGCACGTAAATGGAATCTTGTTGTCTGAGCGTCGCTAACTGTTAGCAGAATGATGCTAGCTACCTGCTGTAAACGTCAGACGAGAGCGCAGCTTCTGAGATGCAGTATCGCTCTCACCAATCAATCATTCCCTCTGATCAGTCTCGCCTATTACCCGTTTAACTGACCATCAATCACTCTTATTACGGTAGGAAAAGTGATTGACGAGCCAATAGACAAATGAAAAATGTAAAGAATGCAGATGATTGGAGGATGCTTTTCCAGCCCCATTACTTTCACAGCTGATGTATTATAATATTTATATGTAACCTTTCATTGGGTGTAATTTTAATTTAATTACTAATTGTTGTCTTTATTTCATCCTGTATTTAATTAATTAATTAATTCTATCCCAGAGGTCTAATTCTGTTTGAAGAGTGGTTTTGTGAAGGAAAAGAAACCCCATTGGCTCATGGAGCTGAAGCTCAATTGCTATTGGAGAGACCAGCTCATGCTCCGCCCCCTTGGAGCAAGTTAGTGAGACGTGCACGGATGCACGTGCAGAGACTGAGCAGGGCATGACGAGAACAGAGAGGCAGAAGTCGGAGTGGAGAAGTTGTAAAAATCTTTCTATACTGAGGAACCGTGGAGGAAAAGGAACTGTTTGGGCCGATACCTGAGCGTCTGGAGGACCACGGAGGAACCACCCTGCGACTTTACCTGTTAGATTCTTTTCTTTTCCCGGTGAGAGCTGCAAAGCACAACTAGTTACCGGGTAGTTGGAGAGGGACCCAACTGCAGTCACGAGACGTTACCATATATCCAATCCACGCCGGAAGTCCTAATCAGAAGTTTGTTCTTCATGTAACTTACTAAAATCTAACCCTCCCCCTGATCCTTCACCTAACCCTAACCACCCGACTACACCAAACGCATCTGTTTGCAGGCCGCAGATAAATACTCTTAGTGGTGTTTAAAGTCCGTGTAAAGTCGCAATAAATGTGTTTTGAGTTTGTCACACGACAGAAATATTAGTGACTAATCACTCAGTCAAATTTGAATGATTAAAAACATCGATAAGCACATAAAATTAGGTCTCAAAATAATGAAACTAGGATCAGTTTTCTCTCTGATGCTGGGGGCGTGTCCACTGGAGGCGCTGAAACCACGCCCATGCGCAGGAGCGTTCCCGCCCCCGTATGCTGTGCAAGCAGAAAACAATGGAGACAACAGTCTGCAGCCGGACTGCTGAAGCCCGACTCGTTTGAGCCACCAAAGCAAGACACTGACCTCTGTGATGATCAGCCTCGCACAAAAAAAAAAAAAAAAATCTGGAATGCGCTGCTAGGTATCTGCAATTTGTGAAAGCTCTCCCTTAACTTTTGTGTTTTTTTTTTCTAATATAGTTGTCTTTTTTATCGACATTATTCGTCAGATTAGGTTTTTCTTGGAGGATTTTTTATGCTGGTTTGAACGGTGTGCAATTCGGGAGATTTTTCCTCGTATATTGGCTTTTTTCACTGCTTGTTATGATGTGTATCCATAGCAACGGAAAAATTGTTTACCACCGTGATCAACTGTTAAAACTCTCCCAAATCAAGATTTTCAGCGAAATAACACGTCAAATCCCAGTGGAGTTAAGGAGAAAGACAAGAGGATGCAGGGCAGGGGTAAGGCAGAGAGAAAAACGGTGGAGATTTAAACTGTTTCTTCCAACTGTTGTGATGGGTAACGTGAGATCGCTAGCTAACAAGATGGACGAGCTCGAAGTGCTAACAAGGTCTCAGAAAGAGTACAGAGAATGCAGTATCATGTGTTTCACCGAGACATGGCTGCATGAACACATCCCGGACTGTAATGCGTCTGTACACGGCTTCAAGACGGTCCGTGCAGACCGAAATAAACAGCTCAGCGGGAAGCGGAAGGGAGGCGGAATTGCAGTGCTGGTCAGTCAGCGCTGGTGTCATCCAGGACACATCACTGTCAAGGAGAAGATCTGCACAAGAGACATTGAACTGTTAGCTGTGAGTTTCCGTCCATATTATTTACCCAGAGAGTTTGCCTGTGTTATTCTGGTAGCGGTTTATATAA
Source organism: Atherinomorus stipes (assembly GCA_023101725.1). NCBI lineage: Eukaryota > Metazoa > Chordata > Actinopteri > Atheriniformes > Atherinidae > Atherinomorus > Atherinomorus stipes. The sequence continues at coordinate 3,335 of JALJCO010000902.1, forward strand.
TACCAGGTACCGCACCAGAGACAGCCTGTGATGTCATCAGCTCCGTCGTGGCTAAACTACAAACACAGCATCCAAACTCATTCATGGCGATCTCTGGAGACTTCAACAACGTCTCCCTCTCTGCTACGTTGCCAACTTTCCAGCAGTTTGTCAGCTGCTCCACCAGAGAAAATAAGATGTTGGACTTATTTTATGCAAATACAAAGAATGCATACAGCTCCTCTGCCCTGCCTCCTCTAGGAAGATCTGATCATAATCTGGTTCTTCTCACCTCCACCTACAAGCCCATCGTTCAGCAGCAACCAGTCATTAGGAGGACGATTAAAACCTGGTCTACTGAGGCTGAAGATGTTCTGAGAGGGTGCTTTGAGGCCACAGACTGGAATGTCCTCTGTGAACCTCATGGAGATGACATCAACACCATGACTGAGTGTGTGACAGATTACATAAACTTCTGTGTGGACAACATCGTTCCAACAAGAACAGTGAGGTGCTTCCCCAATAACAAACCCTGGATCACCAGTGACCTGAAAAAGCTGCTGAACATCAAAAAGAAAGCTTTCAGGGATGGAGACAGGGAGTTACTGAAGACCACACAAAAACAACTGAAAACACAGACTAAGAAGTGCAAGGAGGACTACAGGAAGAAGTTGGAGAGCCAGCTCCAGCAGAACAACGTGAGGGATGTGTGGTCGGGAATGAAGAAGATCACTGGCTTCAAGCTAAAGGGGGACCAGACTGACGGAGGTCTGGACAGAGCTAACGAACTGAACATGTTCTTCAATAGGTTCAGTTGCCGACAACCCAACATTCCACACACCCTCCATGAGCCCACAGCTTTCCTGTCCCACCTCCACTCTGTCACCCTGCACCTCAGTCATGGACCTGAACACAGCCTCATCTCCCTCCACATCAGGACATCCTGAGACCTCTTTTGCCTCCACCTCCAGCCTGACTGTCTCCTGTGACCAGGTCAAGAAACAACTAGAAAAACTGAACCGGAACAAGGCTGCAGGTCCAGATGGTGTCAGTCCCAGAGTTCTCAAGACCTGCTCAGAACAACTATGTCCGGTTCTCCAGCACCTTTTTAACACCAGCCTGAGACAGAACAGAGTTCCTGTGCTGTGGAAAACATCCTGTCTTGTTCCTGTCCCTAAAAAACCACAACCAGCTGAACCAAATGACTACAGACCAGTTGCTCTGACATCTCACATCATGAAAGTCCTGGAGAGACTCTTACTGGCTCACCTCAACAAGCAAGTGAATACCTTTCAGGACCCATTACAGTTTGCATATCGTAATGGGCTTGGGGTTGAAGACGCCATCATCTTCTTGCTTCAGAGAGCCCACTCTCATCTGGACCAGTCAGGCAGCACTTTGAGGGTCATGTTCTTTGATTTTTCAAGTGCATTTAATACTATTCAGCCTGCTTTGCTATGTCAGAAGCTCCATAACTTCCAGGTGGATCCCTCCACAACCACCTGGATTTACGACTACCTCACAAACAGACCACAGTTTGTGAGACTGAAAGGTTGTGTGTCTGAGATGATGGTCAGCAGCACTGGAGCACCACAAGGGACTGTACTCTCACCATTCCTCTTTACACTGTACACCTCAGACTTCCAGTATAACTCTGAGTCCTGTCATCTGCAGAAATATTCTGATGACTCTGCTGTTGTGGGGTGTATTAGTGATGGACAAGAAGCCGAGTACAGGGAACTTGTCAATCAGTTTGTGAAATGGTGCAGTAACAATCAGCTCATCTTAAATACCAGCAAGTCTAAAGAGATGATTGTTGACTTCAGGAGGAGCAAGAATAAGCAGCATAGTCCTGTCTACATCCTGGAAGAGGAGGTGGAGGTGGTAGAGAACTACAAATACCTGGAGTTCAGCTGGACAACAGACTCGATTGGAAATGCAACAGTGACTACATCTACAAGAAAGGTCTGAGCAGACTTTACTTCTTAAGGAAGCTAAAATCATTTAACGTTTGCACCAAGATGTTGCAGATCTTCTATAAGTCTGTTGTAGAAAGTGCAATTAGCTTTGCAGCATCTGCTGGGGAAGCAGCATCAGAATCAGAGACTTGAAGAAACTAAACAAGCTGATCAAGAAAGCTGGTTCTGTGCTGGGGATAACTCTGGAGCCGCTGGAGCTGATCGTTCAAAAAAGAATGCTGCACAAGCTGATGAAGATGATGGAGGACACTTCCCATCCTCTCCACAACATGGTGAAGAATCAACAGAGTGTGTTCAGTGGGAGGCTGCGTCAAGTTCGCTGTAGGACGGAGAGATATAGGAATTCATTCCTGCCAGCAACCATCACCCTAAAGAACAAGACTAACTGACTTTTTGTTTATTTATTTAAAAAAAAAAAAAAAAAAAAAAAGTGAGCTTTTACAATACTGAATTTCCCTTCGGGGATGAATAAAGTATTTTTCATTTCATTTCATTTCATTCATTTCTTCACGGTCTCCATCAGAATGATAACTTATTTATTTCCTCTGTGGTCGTTGGCAGAACTTTGTATTGCTAACTTGTAGGCTATAGCGTAGCCAAATAAAGTTAGGTAAACTGTCTAAATAATATGGAACAAAGCATATTTTGACACTCTACCAAATATGCTTGTCTGTAAAGTCACAGATTAAACTAGCAGTCATCCTCTGCTCTGCACTATAATGATGCATTGTTATATCTCTATTACTTACTTTATCATTTACACAGGCTACTTCTCTCAAAGCTAATGGAGTGATGGCAATTCTTTGTTAGGCTTTAGTCGCTGGTAAACCCATGTTAGTACCCACCTCTTTGAAGGGAGCAGAGTTTACAACAAATATGGGTAAATAAAGTAGGTAAACTACAGTGGACATGGCTAACCTGGCTAACCTAAAACACCTATACTAAATTATTTTGTAATGAGTCTTTCTTGTTGTAGACTGATATGCTCCTGTTTTCCCCTCGCAGTGGTGGCTTTCACCATCAGTAATAAAGGACTATACAAAAGTAACACTCCCTAGTTTCAGTCAACACATACCTGTATGTCTTCTGATTACTTTATGTGGATTGCTGTACTTGCAACACATTATGCTTCAATGGATTAGATCATTTTGCTGAAACATGCTTCATAGTACAGAACTGACAACTGAAATCCTCAACATCAGTCCCATGGTGATTGACATTATACTTGCTATATAGGTGCACCTGTGGAGGATGCAGGACCAGGCCTACAGAGCAGGAGAACATCTGCTGCAGAGATCAATGCTGGATGTGACTGAAAAAGTGAGTATTCCACAGTAATCACTCAAAGTATGAATACACAACCAGAATCATGCTAGATACCAGGTACTGAAACACCTTTTACACACTCTCCTACAGGTTCAGACTAGATGTGGAGCCAGAGGAGCCACGCTGCATCACCCTTCATCCAGGACTTGAGCCGGTCTGCTTGAACCCCTCCTCCCTGCAGAATGCTCCAAACATTTATCAGGCAGGCCATGGGCCATTGGAGGCAAAGGAAGAGCTTTGCAAGCGAGACAATAAAATATTTTTATTGATTTCAGATGTGTAATTACATTTGTGTTGATCAAATGACATGACAGGTTCAAAGACTGGGAAGGTTCAGGACCAACTTGCACAGTTGATCCAGCCGTATCTGTGATGTCATCTAATGCGCATGAATAATGTCAACCCCTGCATGACTTGACATTTTACAAGAAATCTAGATGATTAGTCTCTCTGAAAATGTAGCTGTGTGATGGTAGAAATTAGGGCTGCACGATTAACCTTAACCGCATCGATACTGAGGTGTAAACTACTGCGATAACCTAACCTCATGTGCCTGAGGTTTTTTTTTTCTCTGACATTTGAGTGCCAAACCTATTCGTCAATCAAAATAGTCGCGCCCTGCGTTTATGGCTTGCTGCCCAATCAGAAATGGTGATGCACCGGCTGCAGTCAGCGTTAACAACAAACACTGCACGTGTACCTCGCGTTGCGCTGTGAGCAAAATGTTTTCATGGTGACTGATGATCTACATAAAAACGGCTGAAGGAACTTCTTTGGTAACGGGAGAGGAGCAGCTGGTAACAGTGATGGAATAATGGCGTTAAAGAAATTAAATGAAAATGAAATGAAATGAAAAATACTTTATTCATCCCCGAAGGGAAATTCAGTATTGTAAAAGCTCACTTTTTTTTTAAAGGTGTCATAACCTGCTGTTTTACATACACAATCCTTCTTAAATTATCTTCAAATGAACTTTTAATTATAGTTGGGTGGACGAAAATTTAATGAGCTCATTTTAACCTCTTTTTATCCCCAACTTTTGTTTGTCGCGAGAACACGTACGAGAGTTAGACCTGTCTGTAAGCGCGTTCACGAGGCAAGCGTCAAAGCCAAAACAAAGTTTTATCAGGACAGAGCAGGTGAAGGAAATGATGTCCCAACAGAGAAAAACTTGATAAAGACGTAACGGTACGGTTGATAGAGAGGATCCGCGGAGTAAAAGGGCTGGACTATGATGAATATAAGGAGCGGACGTCTGACGTGAAATTATCCAAACAGTGTTAGCTTCTGTAGCTACATTAGCAGCTTGTCCGCTCGTCAACCATCGTTTACTGGTCTCTGACACAAAAGATAATAAGTTACACAGCAGCAACACTTACCGACTGCACATCCTCCCTGATAAATATAATCCACTGGTCCCTGGTCGTGCTGTCCCTTCTGTCAACTCAGGCCGACCACGAGCATCAGTAAGGCGGACACGCTTCTGCGCAGGAGCCGGTGAAAAAGCAGAGCTCATAACTTTATTTCTGAACATCCGATCTTGGACATTCCAAGTGTTGATGGTAGCTAGTGTCAAAAATATGAAGGGCACGAGGGTTGGAAGCAGCTCTGGGTCTTTCCTGGAAAGCAGCAGTGAAAATCCCCCAAACGCAATATCTCAGCGAGAAACGCTTATACGGGCATTTTCAATACAGGGAGCCAGTTAACCATGCCTTTGCGCCTTGAATGAGGATGGATTCATGTCTGGGGCTCAGACACTATGACAGGCATCCACAAAGCTGGGCCTCTGCTGGCTTTTGCCACAGCAGAAGACGCAGTGTGACTTGCAACACTCAGGCCGACCACGAGCATCTGTAAGGCGGACACGCTTCTGCGCAGGAGTCGGTGAAAAGCAGAGCTCATAACAAAGACGCTAGCTTAGCAACTCGCTCGCAGCCTCTCTAGTTCACGTCATAACAGCTGGTCATAACTCCTCCGTGGCAGGTAATCAGCTGCTTTTAGGTGGCGCTAAAGAGGCTAGCTTAGCAGGCCGAGGCGGTTGACGTCAACGCCAGAGGCGGGTCCAAATCGCGTGCTGTGGAGTGCGCGCTCTTGTGGCCGATTCTGGGATGAAGAGAGAGCTCAAGCTGAAAAACGAAGCCACTTTCACTTTCAGGAGTTTCTGGCACTTTTTTACTCAATTCCTACCCCAATACACGTTTTAACATGAAAAAGTGGGATTTCCGGGTGATGACTCCTTTAAAAGAAACGGCACTAGAGGAGGCGGAGTGATCCGGTTACACCTGGACACTCATCATGCGCTCCTGAGTTGGTCTGCATGTGATAACTTCAGACTGGCTGCACGGCAGGTTGGAAGATGTTCGTGTGGAGCCTCTGCAGGGGAGCGGCGTCGTCACAAACCTGACAGAAGCGCACGACTATAAATCCAGTTTATAAAGCAGCAACAAACAAGTGATGATGGGGACTGATGAACTGTCAGCAAACACGAGTCGTCGCGCTCACTGCGCATGTGAACACAGGTGCACACAACTACACACACACACACTAGAGACACAGCAACAGTGAATCCAGAGAAAACGGGAAGAATTATAAACTGGAATCACAAACGAGAGTTTTCTCTCAGAGATAAAAGACACAAACAACATGAAATGTTCATTAAAACTAAGTGTTTCTTCATGTTGGCTGGAAGCCGATAGAGCTGAAGCTCCTCTCAGACGTCCGTCAGTCCGACTATCCAAGATTCTGTTTATTCTGTAATTTATTCTGTTAAGTTTCTGTTTCATGCATTAGTGAGATCTGATATTCATTTTGATCAGTAATAATTCAACACAGAGATTAAAGTTAAGCCAATGGGAATATTAAAAAGTAACAGAATTATTACTTTTCCAAGTGATTATTTTGTGCAAAGCTGAAACTCCATTATATACGCCGTTACTTTTGGGAGATGGAGTTACTATAATTAGTCACTTTTGTAGTAATCACAAAACATTGAACAAACTCACTGTGTAGTTTTTATTAGAGATTTCTCAGGTTCAACATCCAGGAGAGGATGCTGGACACATAAATACAGTAAAATGCAACTTGAATGACATTTACAAACATCAGCTCACGCAAGTAAGCTAGTTCTATTTCTTGATTTATCTTACTAACCATTCATGTATGTGGAACGTCCAGCAGCTCTTCTCTGTCCATCACATTCACATGTAGCTCCACTCACTTCTTGGACGCTGCCAACGTTAACAAGAACTTGTGCTGCAGTGGTGCTGCTAGCTGCCTTGTAGCTAAACATTTAGCGGCATTTAGTAGCTTCATTCGTCAGTTCCCACCCAGCCTGTGTCCAGCGTGGCCTCTGGAGCAAATCACGGCCGTTTTAATCATTGGTTTTCTCGTGGATCCCCGCACTCACGGATGCTGCGCATCTCACACATTACGAAAAAAGGCTGGGGAGAGTTGACATGTCGCGAAGGTCGGGACAAACACGCGACGCCTGGAACTGAGGGAGACCCGGTTAGCCGCCGGCCATTCTGGAGTACCGGGTGTTCTTTGATTCTTCATAACACAGATGTCCGTCCTCCTGGACTCCACATGTAATAAGCTTGTCAGATGCTTGAAAAAGTTTACCTGCCTGTGGGCTCTGCCTCTCTCCCCGTCGCCACTGCGTTCACGTGCCGCGCGTTTTCTGACAGCTTATCAATTTATGAGGCAGCGATGCAGCTTCAGTTAACAAATTTTGATGTCCATGTAAAAACATTTATTTCCCGAGATTGTGTGGCACGAACGATATAGCCGTCACGACTGAGTCAATGATGGAGAAACAGATGCTGCAGGGTTGAGGTGTGATTGAATGACGTCATCAGGCCGAAAATGTGTGACCATGTGTCATCACGGTATTAGATTTTCTACCGGTGTCAAAAAAACGACCGGTATTATCACAAATGATACGATATTGCCCACCCCTACTGTAACAAACTGGCCCTTAATATCTCCAATATCACCGTATTATTAAAACCAGGTAAAGACCCGACACTTCCAGCTAGTTATCGGCCAATCTCATTAATAAATGTAGATCTTAAGATAATCAGCAAAGCACTCGCTAAAAGGATAGAAAAAATAACTCCTCTGATAATACATCCTGATCAAACTGGTTTTATTAAAGGTCGACATTCTTCTACTAACACACGCAGGCTGATTAATCTAATAGACTATGCTACCATTCATAATCTGGAATCCACTATCATCTCGTTAGATGCAGAAAAAGCCTTCGATCGTGTTAACTGGAAATTCCTGTTTGCAACATTAAATAAATTTGGTTTTGGTCCTTATTTCATAGACTGGATAAAAATACTTTATAACAACCCTAATGCATGTGTGAGGACCAATGACCAAACTTCTCCAAGTTTCTGTTTACAGCGAGGCACCAGGCAGGGCTGCCCGCTCTCCCCTTCACTTTTTGCCATTTTCATTGAACCACTAGCAGCCGCTATAAGACAGGACAGAGATATTAAAGGGATCCCCGGCAAAAATCTAGAACATAAAATAAGTCTTTATGCAGACGACGTACTGCTTTTCCTCCAGAACTCAACATCTCTCTCCCAGACAATCACATTGATCAATAAATTTTCAATGATATCTGAGTACTCTATTAATTGGACCAAGACTACAGCTTTATCTGTTAATTGTACTTTACAAAACATTCCTAACACCACAATACAGTCTGGTAATATCAGATATTTAGGAATAAATATTTCTCCACAACTTTCAGAGTTAATAAAGTTAAATTATGTCCAGCTATTAAAGTCAATAGAGGAAGATCTCACGCGATGGAAGCACTTACCCATATCACTCATGGGGAGAGTTGCTACCATCAAAATGATGGTTCTACCGAAAATTAACTACTTGTTCTCAATGATACCCACCAAACCTTCCTCCAGTTGGTTTAAGTCACTGGACTCTCACATTTCCAAATTTCTTTGGAAAAACAAGCCATCACGTATCAGTTTAAAAACTTTACAACAGGTAAAAGACCGGGGAGGGTTATACTCACCCAATTTCAATTATTATTTCCTAGCAAATAAGCTACAATTTATTTCCAAATGGCTGAAACCTACCCATCTAGACGAACCGTGGCTAGACACAGAACAAGCACTATGTGAGGATCTGGATGTCTCTGATTTGCCGTTCAGCAGTTCAGCAGTCAGATCTCATAAATGCTTTAAAAGTATCAACATCTGCTCTACTCTGAAAGCATGGTGGGAATTCCTGAAATTAACCGAGTCTTCTATTATTCCATGTAAACTCACACCCATCTGGAATAACCTGGATATTTTACAAAACAAGAAAATTATTAATTTTGTGCATTGGAGGGATAAAGGAGTAAAACAATTACAACATATCATTGAAAATGGAAAATTCCTGTCATTTAATACACTTACCTTACAATACGGGATCAGTAGTACTAAATTCTTAGAATACCATCAACTTAAATCTATATTAAGCAAAAAATATACCTCTAACCAACTGATCCTGCAGACTCCGGTCAGGGTAGCAGAATTCCTGAATCTCTCTATCCCCAAACTACTGTCGAAAATATATAGATTATTATTAAAACTGGATGATTCAATTTCCCTTCCAACTTCGAAGTGGGAGGCTGACTTGTCCAGAACCCTTAACCAAAACACATGGACACAGATATGTTTAAACACGTTCCTAATGACTAAAAACTCAAATATGCAGTTGATACAATTCAAGGTTTTACACAGAGTACATTACACAGGACAGAGGATGTTCAAGATGGGTCTGTCACCTTCAAATATTTGTTTGCACTGCAATGAGAATACAACAGACAATTATCTTCACGCCTTGTGGTCTTGTCCACCTGTCCAGAGGTTTTGGCTTCAGGTATGTGATGACCTGTCAACGTGGCTTAGGTGTAACTTTCCTGCAAGCCCCACACTGTGTTTACTGGGGGACTTGGATGAGATCAACACGGTAACCAACTATGCACATATGATACTTACTGTATTATGTATTGCAAAGAAAACTATCTTGGTAAACTGGAAATCCAAAAATAATCTGAGCATTAGCCAGTTTAGGAATTTCTTAGTAGACCATATCAGTATTGAGACGATGTCTGCCTCCTCTAAGAACCAGTTAGATGAATTCCACTCCCTCTGGTCCCCTGTGATTAGCTCCATCACTTAACGTTGGTGAAGGAGAGCGGCCTCGGCCATGTGGGGGTTGGGTGCTGGCGAGTGCTTGATGGCTATGGATCCCTGGCGGTTGACTTGGGGGGGTCTGGGCTGCCTCGCCACTGGGGCGGGGCTGTATCCAGCCCGATGGGGGGCATGGGGGTCAGCAGTTGGGGCTGCTCTGCGGTGGTGGGCGGGTCGCTGGTGGGGCCCTGGCCGGTGGCTGTCGGCTGGCGCCGGGTGGTCGGGGTCGTCCCGGGGCGGGGGGTCCTGGGCCCCGGTGCTCCGGGGTGGCCCCTGCCTCCGGGGCCGGGGGACCCGGCTTGGCGCTGGGGGGGGGGGGCGGGCCGGCGGGACGTGCCTCCTCTAGTTTTGTCCGGTCCTCACGACCTGGTGACGTCTAGTCACTGCACCGGGGGCCGGGGCGCCTCTGCTGTGTGCGTGCGGGTGTGTGTGCTGGTGGGGGTGTGTGTGTGGTGGGGCTGGAGGGTGTATCGTTGTCGTGTCTGTGTCGGGATGTGGGCATTCGGGATGTTGGTGTCGCGGGAGCGGCTATATGGGGGATGTGGGTTTCCCCTGTGCTTGTCCTGCGTGTGGGGCTCTGGGGGTCGCGGACGGAGCTGCGCTTTCCGCCGGGGTGCTTGGTTTTCGGCGGACCCGTAGTCGTGTCGTATCGATGTTGGGGTGTCTGGCGTGGCTGTCGGGGTGTGGGGTTTTGTCCATATCGTTCAGCTCTAGTGTGTGGAGGTGGGGGGTTGCGGGGTGGCCGGGTCTTTTCCACGCCGGGTGCCTGTCCCGCCCAGCCGCTGTGTCGGTTGGGGCTGGCCTGCGCCGGTGGTCTCGTGCGGGTTGGTCTCGCGTGGTCCGGGGGCTGGGGGCGGTGGACTTGTGGCGTGGGGGGGGCTGGTGGCCCCGTGGTCCCCGTCCTTGGTATGTGTGGGTGGGTGTGTGACTGGAGGGGGAGCGTGAATGCGGTTGTGTGTGTGTGTGGTTGCCTGTGGGGGTGTGTGGAGATGGGTGGGTGGGTGGGGGGTGCATGGATGATGGGTGTTTGGGTGTGGGGGTGGTGGTGCATTGGTGGGGTTTGTGTGTGTTGGGTTGGGGGGCCTTGGGTGGGGAGCGGGGATGGATCTGTGGGGGGATCGGATGCGGGGCGCTGGGTGGGTGGGGGGTGTGTGTGGGTGGGTGGGTTGGTGGGTGGTGGCTCTGGCGGGGTTGGGGGATTGTGCGTGTCGCGGCCTGGCTGGGGGTGCAGGCTTGGGTTTGGAGGGGGGGGGGGCATGGACACTGGGGGGGCGGATGTGCAGGGACTAACTGGCTATATAGGAGGGGTGGGAGGAGGATGGGATGGGGGAGTGTTGACGGGGGTAAAGTCGTTGGTTGTTTGAAGTAGGGTTTAGGGGTGATACAATAGAGTGTGGGAGGAAAGGGGAGGGGAAAAAAAAAATAGCAGCTCTGCGTGCCTCTTGGGGGGTTTGCGAGGCCTGGGGATGTTGGGCCGGTGACTCTGGCCCCTCCGCCAACCCTTTCCGCTCCCGTCCCTTTTCCCCCTCCCTGGCCTGGGGTGGTCGAGCGCCCCCAGGGGCCGAGGCTGGCCCCTCTGTGGTGAACACCGGTCGCCGGGCCGTGGGGGCGGCCATGCCTGCCCCCTTCTGCCCTGGGGGGATCCCGGGAGGCAGGGGTACCTAATGCCGGTAACGGCTCTTCTTCCAGGGGGGGAATTCATACCCCCCTGGTCTCCTTTCCCAAGACCTCTCCCCCCCCCCTGCTCTACCTCACACACACACACGTAGGGTTTTGGGGAGGGTGCGTGTCAAGCGGGCGTGGTGAGGTGTGCGTGGTGAGCGGGCGTGGTGAGACGTGGCAAGCAAAGGCACTTTGCTTGCCACGTCTAGAGACAGCCTGCTCCCCAGTTTTAACCACACTTAGACACCTAAACACATAAAATAACAACAGCTCACAACCACTTCTGAGGGGCGGGCCATATAGTGTGTGGAAGGAGGGAGGGGCCGGTTGGGGGGTCATGCCCCCTACGCGACCCCACTCCCGGCATGACTTGGCACTGCCCCTCAGTTTTAACTGCAAACAACACACATCTTACACACACAGTCATGAGCGGGGGGGGGGGGGGGGGGGGGGGGGGGGGGACAGGGTCCTTTCATACCCCGGTCTCCCGGGCGCTACTGGGGGGAGGGGGGGACAGTGGCTGCTTCACGCGCCAGTGGTTAAGGCTGGCTGCATTGCGGGGGATCTGCTGGCCTGGGGGATGCCTGGCCTGCTGCGTCCGGGGGGGGTGGGGGGGGGGCATGTTGGGGGCTTGGAGCTCACGGCTCCTTCCCCGGCCCGAGCTACCACTCAGGAGGCACGAGGGCATGGGCAAGAGAGAGGTGGGTATGTGAGAATAATGAATGAGAGTGTGAAAGAGGAAATGTGGGAGGGAGGAACTTGGGCTGGAAGAGGGAGGAGATGTGGGTAAGTGGTTGGAGGAAAGGGGGGATGGAGGAAGGAGTGGCATGCTCGTGAGTGTCTAGTAGGGATGGTCATGAGGGGCTGAAGGAAGGAAGGGCGGGAGTGTGATAGGTCAGAGGGATGGGCGGGGCTGGACATGTAAGGGGGGGACTGTATGGGGCATTGGGGGTATAGGGAGGGGTTGGTGCAGTTATGTGGGGGGAGTGCATGTGTGTGTTAGAGGGTATGAGGAGGTGGGGGTAGGTGTGGACGGTAGAGGGAGGAGAGTGTTGGGGGTGGAGGGAGGAGTGAGTGTGGGTATGTAAGGTCGGAGAGCGGAGTGGGTGGGTGTATGTGTGTGTGTGGGGGGTACATGGAGGTGTTGGGTAGGGCTGGGCGGTGTGGGCGGAGGTTCGTATCTCGGTGTTCGTGCCGGGCATCTCGGTGTTGGTGTGGTGTGGCTGCGGGTTGGTTGGGGGCCGGGCGCTTTGGTGGGGGGTGCGGTTTTGTTTGTGGCTTCCGGGGCTTTGTATGCGGGGCGGGCGCAGGGGGGATCTGTATCTTGTGTGTGGTTGCTCTTGTGGTGTTGATGTCTTGGGTGCCCGTGTCTCGATGTGGATGCGGTGACGGTATATCTTTCAGCCCTAGTGTTGGGGTAGGTGTGTGGGGAGTGTGTGTGTGAGCGTGGTGGCGGGGTAGGGGGTGGTAGAGGTGGTGGCGCCCTGGTGTCAGGTGTGTGGGGCAGGGACGTTTGCTCCTGGGCGCTTGGGCCCTGGGCCCGGCGCTATCTCCGCTCCGGGGGACGCCCGGCGCCCGGTGGGGTCGGCAGCTGCTGGTCTTGGTCCGCTGGGGCCTGGGCCCCCAGACTGCAGGGGGCTCCGGCTGGGGCCGCCTTTTGCCGCCCTTCGGGGGATGCATGTCCGCTCTTGGGGGGGGGGGGGGGGGGGGGGGGGGGTAGCTGGGATCTGGGCCTCTGGGTGGCTGCTGGGGGCCTGGGTCGTGAGCCTTGCGGGCTTCCTCCTCCTTGCAGAGACGAGGCTGCATCTGCATGACTGTATCACCACGGAGCACCCTTTATTATGCATGTTGACACTGTGACACTGTTTTCCATTGCGATGACTAGGTTGTACCTCTTCTCTACTTCCCATTGCGCTGACTAGGTTGTACCTCTTCTCTGCGTAGTTCTGCGTGTGTTTGTATGTGTTTGTATGATCTGAGGATATTTAAGCCACCTGCAGGTCCTCCTGTAGGGGATTGCTTGTTTTGTTTTCCAACAGAGACCTTGGTTGTTTAGGGATCGCGGTACAGATGTACCAGGGAACTGTGTAAGTGGATTCATGTTTTCTCTCCTCTCTCTCTTCCTCTTCCTTACTCCTTTCTCTCTGTTTCACTTTCTATCATTACCTCTGTTAACTTTCATTTCTCCCTTGTCAGGCCCAGCAGTATGAAATGGAATGGTGTAATAGACAAATGTTTAAATAAAGAAATAAAATGAATAAACATGATATCAAGTGGAGCCTTATGTTCATAAAGCTCCGCTTGGTAAAACAAAACTGTTCAACAGAATAAAGCAATCAGATTTCCATTCTGCTTGCTTCGATGCTGGACAGGACAAGTAAGAAGAAAAAAAAAATATATATATATATATCTCCAAGACCAAGTGCATGGTGATTGGTTCAAGGCACAGGCTATCTGCAAGCCCAAAGCAAAAACATCCAATGTAGAGCAAAGGCTTTGTCAATGCATAAGTTAGCTGTTAGTTAATGTTTATTCACTCCAAATAAACACCACTGCTAAACCATTACTAAAGACATTATTAAGGGCTTACTAACATTCCAACTAAAATGGTTATTAATGCTGAGTAATGCATACATAATGGTAATTTATTATATAAATCAAACTTTTATCAATGCTTAATAATGCATTAAGGAGTTTGGGAAGTAAGCATTTATTAACTGCTAATTAACACATTAACCAATATGCAAACTAATGCAAAGTAATAGTTAATAAAAGTTGTTCATGTATTATTAAGCAGTTAATTAATGCTTAATTATGCACTAACTAACGTTAATTAAGGGACCCTTATTGTAAAGTGTTACCGAAAAAACAATCATATCTTTTATTTCAAAAATACACAAACATGGAACTATTTTTTTAATTCAATTTTGTTTTTTGCTAGAATATAATAATTTAGTATACGATATATGTTGTCACCTCTCCGGTTTTCAGTGAAAGTGTTTTTCTCATCACCACTCATAAAATTCCATGCCTCATTCTGCATCTGTATTTAGATTTAACTTCTTGATAAACTCCACAAAGTCAATGGCCCTCATTTATCAAACGATCGTACGACGAAAATCTGTGCGTACGACCATTTCCACGCAAGACTCGGCATTTATCAATTTGAACGTGAACGTAGGATACGATCAAATCTCACGACAGCTCTGAGTTCGTGTACGCAAGTTTGAGTCAGTGAGGGTTTGCAGCAGCGCAGCAGAACATGAAAATATTTATTAACCAAACCGCAAGCTGTCATTTAAACATAAGTATTCACATATCAGCACGAAGAATGAACCCATTTGTAAAGAAAAAGAAAAAGGGAAAAGGGAATGTAGAACGTAGCCTATTCCCTAAATTGCAAAAATAGCTGCGACTGAATTTAATTCCTCCATTTATCTCAACAAATTATTAAGATTATTAACATATAGTTCTAGGAGACAAGTGCTTTTCACTCTTCGTGCATCTCCTCACCCCGCTGGTAAAACTGCCACATAGGAGCGGGGGTAGGCATCAGTACGCACACACGCGCAGGTGCAGGTGGAGCGCTGCTTCGGCTGCAGGAAGGCAGGTGGGTGTCGGACGGTCCGACTCGGACCCGGTGGGATGAAACGCTGCTTTAGACTCTGAGAAAATCTACAATACACTCCTGTCCTGTGCAGTGCTGCACATCGCTCGGACCGCTGGAGAGTTTTGATACGCAGTCAGAGGAGAAGATGCGCCGGGAGCCGCCCTGCAGCCCCCACTGGGCTAAATGGAGGAGACCGCAGCTGATCCGTCATTTCTAATAACTAATCTATACGTTAAAGTTGTATAAGTGCTGAGTCTGTAGACTGTCCCTTAGTTTTGCAAATGCAAGTTATCTTTTTTCCGTCCCTGTCTGGTTCAGGCTCGGATCTGACCGGCATCCACCTGTCACCTGTTAGAGCGCGGTGCTGGTGAAACGTCTTTTGGTGGTGGCAAGTTTCATATTGGACCACTTCTTCTTGACCCATTGACTAAAGAATTGTGACGCTGCCATCGGATGTGGGCTATTATTAAATTTCATAACTAATAAAACGAATAAACATATCAGCCAGGCCTAGATTGAGACTTTTATTAATATCTCAGCCGGTCGTTCACACCGGTGAGGCTGACTGATCCTCTTCCGTGCAGCGTTTTTCTGCACATCTCTGACTTCGGTTTTTAAGCTGCCAAACACCTCTTTAATCTTTCCCACCTCACAAACGAAGAATTCTGTATTGATCCCCCCAAAAGTTTCTTTTTTGGCAGAATCTCTCCTCGCCGTGGTTCAACCTCGCCGGTGAAGCCTCATCATTATGCATGTTTAAGGGCGTAACCGTGGGCGTGACATTTAAATGACGATAAATTTCAGCTTTGGAATTTATCAAGACTCTTTTGTTCGTACGACGAGATTGGACCGATACGAACGTTTTAATAAATCACACGTGGGTCCAATCGTAAGACCATTTTTACGATCAGATGTGCGACCATTTCTACAATCGTTTGATAAATGAGGGCCAATGTGTTTTTGTAAATAAATGTCCCTTAAAGTTCAAACTGCTGAATGTTAAATGCCTCAAAGTTAGCACTTGGTTACATTAAACTTGTTTATCACAGCTGTTTTGGATTGAACCTACAAATATTAACACCTCCTTTCAATAAAAATATCTGCATCTCCAAGTCTGAATCCTACATTTTGTTAGGAAGCTTTCCCAGGGGATCCAAGTGTTTGTAGAAACAAAAAGATTTGCGACCCCTTTGTCGGAGAATCTGCTACTCTGTGAGGAATCAGCAGATTGTCTACATTTCATCAAAACCTGCTGATCAAAGCTAAAAGTCTCTGTAGAAACAAAATGAAATTCAGTTTACATTTCAAAGAACTGTAACTAATGTTAAACTATTTGTTGTTTTTCAATTGTTGAACTTTTTTTCAGAATAAGTAAATGATTTTGACACTTAATGGATAAAAGATGGGTTATTTTTTGACTGACACATGATTACAAAACAACAATTTTTTCATTGTAGGTATTGTAAATTTGGCACAACCACAGATTTTGCTACAGTTTGACTTTTTATTTACCACAACTGTTTTTTGTTTAACCCACAAAGAAGAATATTGAGTTTTTTTTATCACCTCCTTTCAATAGGAACCTCTGCAGCTCAGCAGACTGATGTGTAAATCAATCAGCATAAACTCCACCCTGGCATAGGACAGAAAGCAAAGGGACGGGGCGTCATGAAGGTGTTTGACAAGATTAACACAATTAGGGCTTTGGAGATAAAGCTGCGGCCATTACGGCTGTCAGCTCATGACCCTGAAACACTTTTCTTGTTGGGCCACCAATGTGACTTTTTATCCTTTTCTTTCCAATTTTCTTTCATCCTTTCCTGTTATGGTCCAAAAAATGGAGCAGGCCAAAGTAGAACAATTTTGAGGCCTTTTTCCATATAACTATTCTAATGTTTATTATTAATGTTCTATGTTCAATGTACTGCACCACAGTATGCAAGAAGTAAAAATATAAAATCACCCGCATACCATAAAAACACCATCAAAGTCTCATCAGCTTTTTAAAAGATCCTTTGATATCTAATTGTATTTCACGAAAACAAATCATCAAAGACGGGAACACGTCATCACATTCCTACACTGCACCATGCATGTCATAAAAACTAATCAATGGGTCATTAATGACGTCACAGGATCATAAATGACACACCTGGGGGCCATAAATCATTCTGATTTGACACAAGGTGTATTATACTTCTCTCTCTCCATCATTGTTCTCTTTATTCATACTAAATTCTTTATTAAGATGAAGAAATAAGAGTTATCACTAAATAGACTGGATGCAGATGCCACCTCCCCCCCACCTCTTCAGGACCAGCGCTCAAGACTGCTGTCTCCCTCACAATTTTTTTTTTCAACTCTCCCCCTTTCAGATGCAAGATGCATCTCAGGCCCTGACAGATATATTTGTTGTCTGACTGATGAATGATGTCATTTAAACCCCCTCCAATTTGTTACAATTCATCGCATTTTTTGTTTGTATTGTTTCTCTTTTTCAGACCCCAAAAAGAGAAAAAAACACCTCATTAATACATCGCAACCCGCCTTCCTGACTGCTCGCCGCTAACCATCTCTGCCTCAAGATCATATCTGCACATTGCTCGCACACTTCAGACATGCTGGGACATGCTGGGACATGCTGGGACATGCTGGGACATGCTGGGACATGATGGGACATGCTGGGACATGATGGGACATGCTGGGACATGATGGGACATGATGGGACATGCTGGGACATGCTGGACATGATGATGGGACTAAGGTTACTTATTTCGCCTGGTGCAAAAAAAACCAAACAGACAAACAAATAAAAAAAAGCAAAATCTCAGACGACCAGACGCTGCTTTTATACTGTTGTAGCTATGTGGACCTTTTTTAAAAAAAAAAAAAGCTGCAGGAAGGCAGAGTTGGAAGTCGTTTTCACTCACTACTATGTTGATAAAAAAAACTACAATCAGACACTCTTTTACGGCTGATAAATTTTATATTGCATCACCGAATAACGTATTTTTTAAAAATTATTTCTCTTAACTCTTAAAATTTTAATCCATATCTCAACTTTCTCTCATACCCTTCCCTCTCCTTCCAGACCCCTCCCCATCCCCCACTACCCCTCCCTCTCCTTCCGGCCCCTCCCCTCCCCCCCCAATCCCCCCTCCCCCTGTCATAAATTTACGCTTCATCAAACATTATGATTTAATGAGAAGTGAATATACATACTCCATTATATCTCTGTCATGGAGAAACTCTGAGAGGAACACGCAGTCTGACCCCCACCAGGTCTGGTAGGAGGGGGGGGGTTTCCCTTATGTACACTGAAATAAAACCAAACATGCTTTATTTCACCTTTAAAGTTTATCACATTGTCTCACTGGTTCTGCGCGGGCCGGACATTTTGCTCTCGCGGCCGGATGTGGCCCCCGGGCCGCTGATTGGAAACCCCTGCTCTAAAGAGATCTTTTATAGATCATTGACTTTATGGAATAACCTGCCTCAACATCTTTGCTGTAATTACAGCAACTTATCTTAAAAGGAATCTGAGACTTCATTTGATGTCTTGAAGTGTTTTTGTTTTATTGGCTGTTTTATTTTATTAGATTTTATTTCATTTTTCTGTGCATTCTCTGATAATTTATGAACTATTATCTGTTGTGAAATGCCACATTTGACAATTTTGTATTTGTGACTATTCTTTTTATTGTATGTTTTGATTTGGAAGACTGCTTGCCATGGCAACAGCTAATGGGGATCCTTAATAAAATTACAAAATTACAATTACCAGAGTTTGGAAATTAGAGCAAAGTGGAGAGAAATTCTGAAAGAAAGATCTCTTTGTCATATGTCACATCCAAAGACTAAATAACGCAATGACAGCAATCCTCCGTCTCTTTTCCCAGTTTCTGATTAAAATGCAATCAAATAAACCATCAGGCATCACTTCAGAGAAATAAAAGCCAGAGATAAAAACATGGTGTATCTATATATTTTCATGACAGGGAAAGTCCCGGAGCGGGTCAGAGAGGTCCCGGAGCGCGCTCCGGCTTGCTCCGGCACAAATTAAGCACCGCGTGTAAAGCTGATTCCCTGCTGAAGTAATTAATTACTGCGACTTACCTTGAATGTGCAGTGTCAACAGGAACGCCCATGTGCCCACCCGTACCATTGGTCCGGTCTGATAAGCTCAAACTTTTCCAAAACCAGATAATGGGTGGTGCGCTTCTCTGTGCCAAAGCGTCGATTTAGTGTCTGCAGCGATTCCTCTGGCTGGCTTTTTGAACCTGGCTGAGAACGAGAACCAGCTGCGGAGTTAGAAAATCTCAGAGAGAAATGAGAGCTGAGCTGTCAGAAGGGCTGCACTCATAAAACCTCTATAATCAGTGGCGGAGCGTTGGTCTCAGTACAGAGGGGGCGGAGCATTCTCGATGGACCCTTATGACAGTAATTTACCATTCAAACACCTCATCCGACTATCAAACAATGCTCACACACACTAATGTTCACTTTTAATGAACCAAGCAAACATATATGCCTCAGAAAGCAGAGTAAAGTCACAAACCAGTTCACAGACTTGTTCTGAAGAACAAACACACACACACACGCGCGCGCGCTTGACAGGTGTCAATCTCAGAGCGTCGGCTGTCCATGGTGCTGAAAGCTCAGACTTACAGTCACGGGCTAAATCTGTATACCATCTTTGATACAGATTAAATACAAAATGAATACAACTGGTCTAAATCACACAATCTATTCAGATAGGTATAGACACAGTGGTCTATATCATTTTGAGATGTATAATAGAAAATAGACTCGGCGGTCTATTATAGTTGACAGCAACACAAGGGCAAGGCACATTCAATAGGCAATTGGTCAACAACATTCTGATAAAGAGATTATTTTTTAAGTTTACACTGACTTACCAATGGCTGTTTCTGCGCCGGCTGCTGCAGTTTAATCGACTCCTTGGCTCGAACAAAATAATCCAGGTAACGTGGAAAACATCGTAAGTTAGGTAACGTTTATAACTTTGTACAGGCCGTGGTCCTCCTTTAAAATTTTGCCCTCCTCTCCTTCATGGCGGCAAACTTGCCGACCACTTTCTCCTTATCAATGTTAATGTCCCGTTCAACACTCAGCAAAGTCCGGTTTGACAGTCTGGCCTCATCCATGCACGTACGCAAACAGTTTTTTATGAGCTTCAGGCGGCTGAAACTTCGTTCTGCACTGGCACTACTGATGGGAATTGTTTTGTAAATTTTATGAAGAATGGTCAGACGGGGGTATGCTCTATCCATATCGTTGGCAATGAGAAAAGGCAGGACTGCATCGGTTTTCAGATCCAGTTCTAACTCAGAATATAATGTGCGAAAAGAGTGGAACTCCTCCACAATTTCCTCCGGCTCAGATACGTCTTCTGCGTAGAAGCGTGCGAGCTGCAGCATTTTCATTTCAGCATCGGGTTGCTCGAAGTGCTTTGGGTTGAGTGCTGTGAACAGTTTGGCCATTTCTTTGAAGTCAGAAAATCTATTTTCAAACTGTCCCACAAAAATGTCAAGAATGTAAAAATACACCTCAGTTTTGAAGCGAAGTCTACTGTCTTGGATGGCGTTATCCTCTGCTTTCTCATCAAATTGTCTCTTCCTCTTGCGCACTCTCTCCTCCGTGAACTCAGTTGATGCGTTTGGGCTGCTTTCTCGGGCCATCATTTTTGCGGAGATCTCCATGCTGTTAAAGGCCGCATCTGTGCGTAATTCTTTGATCTGAGTCACTGTTGTATCGAGGAGATCCACGGCAGTGTTGATGTCGAGTGACTCTTTTTGCAGGTCTCAAGCGTGCCGAAAAACACTTTAGCACTGCACACAGAGCATGCAGCATCTAAAAGTGCTAGATTAAGGTTGTGGGCGCAGCAGTGGACATAAAAAGCTTTGTCGGAAAAGTTTTGCTTCACTCTGGTTTGCAGCCCGGTAAAGTGTCCAGACATCGTCCTCGCTCCATCATAAGCTTGCCCCCTGATGTGTCTAACATTAAGGCCAAGCTCTTCAGTGAGTGCTTTTGTTAGAAGATTAAAGAACGACTCGGCACTACCATCAGATAACGCATCAAATTTCACAAAGCGTTCAACGCTATTGCCTGCTTTGGTCACATATCTCAGTGATAAGGAAAACTGATCTATGCGTGTTATGTCGATAGTTGTGTCTACAATAACGGCAAAAAATTTTGCTGCCTTCACTTCGTCAATTATCGTGCTCAATGTCTCGCTTGCAAGGGCTTCAATAAGCTCGTTTTGTGACTGGTGACTGAGGTATGTTCCAGTGCGGCTTACAGGGTTGATCAGGTGCTGCTCAAGAATCGAGTCGTATTTCGCCAGCAATTTCAAAAGCTCCAGAAAGTTACGTTCATTTGAGTCAGTGTTGCCCAGTCCGGCATATTCTCTGTGGCCACGAAAGGCCAGGCCTTGACGAGACAAAAAAAGAGTGGTATCGATCAGTCTGTGGAGGATCCTTCTTTTCCTTTCCACCAGCTCTTTCTCAGCTCTCATCAGTCCCGCGATCACAGTGTGGTCCTGAGACAGGCGGTACTTTGACATTAAATATGTCTTTTCTGCTTCACGGTTGTAATGTTTCCTCCTTGGGTGTGGATATTCTGATTAGTTTAATAAACTGCACAGGACCACGATGTCTGGTTGTCGTTTATTCCGCCATCTTGACACACACAGAATCTCGCGACAGTCAGTGACATCACGTGAGACTACGGTGTCCCTAGTGGCATAGAAATAATAAAGACTAGAAGCAGCATTGACCGCTGCCGCCGATGGGAGCTGACGAGCCGTGGGGCCGCCATCTTGGACCGGTCGCCAGCTCCGTTCACTCACCTGTATATGTGTGATATGAACGAGCAGAACTCAACGGATTATTAATCGATTTTCCTCTATTGTAAAACTTAGACATATTGCTGTGATATAGGATGCTAGTTACATCGAAAAGACGTGTTTTTGTAATTTGCGTACAGATAGTGGGCTTAACTGTCATATATTGTGTCTGCTTTCAGGCTTCATGATGTCCGCATCCTCTGCATAGAGACCATACTGGTCTGTTTGACTTTATCAAAGATTTTAAGAATCACCATTAACAATACAGATATTTTTGCTGTTTGAGCATGTATTTCGGACATGTAAAACAAAACAAAAATCATACATCAATGGAATGACCTAATCAATGAAAGAAATGAGAAAAACAAAAATAGAAAACAAATTAAGAACATATATTCAATTGGGAAGGAGTACAAACTTATTTTATGCCGACTTGTTAGCAAATCAATACTATTTAATTACTTAGCTTGTACAGTAAGACTAATAATAGTCATTACTGTTAAAACTACTATTTCTAACACCACTACTGCTAGCAATTATCATAATACTACTTAATAGAGTATAATATTGTATCACATATATAACAATAATAAAGTATAGTATAAATATAATGTAATACTAAATACGATACTAATACTCCCACAGCTATCATCTCTATACTGATAATACTTCTAAACTTAATAACAGTAACAATGCAAATATACATAAATATATATCCTCATTTTTCTACTATTATACTGTTTGTGATGATGATGATGATGATGTTTTGTTGTCTTTCATGGTTTAATGCAGGTTATTGTACATTTTATTTTGGTAAATTTGTAATATAACTATTATATTTTCTATTTTAACATTTTCCACTTAATAAATTTGATTATTTTAATTAGTATATATTATGTTATATGATAACTGAAAGACGTTTTTAATCTATTTTTGTTTAATTTCATCATCACTATAATTTATCATTGTTTTAAAAGTGTTTCTTTCCAGAACTTCTGTTCTCAGATTTTACTTATATCTAATATTGCCCTTGCAGTCAAGGTATTAAAGCAAAATGAACAATCATGTGATTTTCTTTTAAAGGACAAAAAGTATCGGTATCGATATCGGTATCGCTGAAAAAGTGCCATAAACTACTGGTATCGTATCGACATGAAAAATTTCAGTATCGCCCATCCCTAGAAGCTGCTCGCTGAACTGCGACCGGCCCAAGATGGCGGCCACATTTCTCGCCCTCGAGTGGCCAATGCTGCTTCTACTCTTTATTTCTATGCCTAGTGGGCCGTCGGAATGTTCTCCTTTTTTGATGAAAAAGAAAATATATATGTATATATCAATCTACTGAACACAATCTGGTGCATATACTTGGTCTCATCAACAACCTCATATTATTATGTCTAACTAAACATGTGAAGAGGTCACAAATGAACTTTGAACTCTCATAAGGCTATGAATTACTTGTTGGGAGGAGTAAGATGGCAAGTGCATGGAACATAAAGAGGGAATAGCAGTGATACAGTGCACTAGCACTTTCAGCTTTACAGGTAAGTATGGTTTCCATATTTAACATTTTAACAAGTGTGTTACAACAGGTGATATTTTCCTTTTTTGTTTCTTCTTTTTTATTTAGGGCAGCGATCCGCCTACGCCCTTTACAATTCACAAGTCAAGGATTTGCCTTGGCCGGATTTCACGGCCAGATCTTGTTGTGTAGCCAGGCTGCCGCTGCTGCGGTCAAGCCAGCCGCCTCTCGCATTTACGTGGTCAAACCAGCCGCACCTCCGTTTTCAGTGCGCAATTCATAGCGAAACTACGGTAAATGTGGAAACAACGGGGGGGGGGGGGGGGGGGGGGGGGGGGGGGGTCTGAACCCATCTCAAAGTCAACTGGAAATGTGTCATTCTGGTTATCTTTGCAGAAGTATAAAACACTCATTTTAGATAAGTAGTCCAAGGTAGTGGTACTGCTGAACTCAGTACTTCATGGACTACTACCACAGCTACTATCAAGTACTTTTACTGTATACTTTCTGAGTAATCTGTTCTCAAAGTCCCCCGAAAACACTTGGAAAAATGTCTTTCTGGCTACATTTGTTAAGTATAAAATACTAATTTTAGATAAGTAGTCCAAGACAATGGTACTGCTGGACTGAGTACTTCATAGACTACTACCACAGCTACTATCAAGAACTTTGACTGTATACTTTCTGAGTAATCCCCTCCCAAAGTCCCATGAAAACACTTGGAAATGTGTCTTTCTGCCTATTTTGTTGAAGTATTAAACACTAATTTTAAATAAGTTGTCCAAGACAATGGTACTGCTGGACTCAGTACTTCATGGACTACTACCACAGCTACTACCGAGTACTTTTACTGTATACTTTATAAAAAATCTGTTCTCAAAGTCCCATGAAAACGCGTGGAAATGTGTCTTTCTGTCTACATTAGTTGAAGTATAAAACACTCACTTTAGATAAGTAGTCCAAGACAATGGTACTGCTGGACTCAGTACTTCATGGACTACTACCACAGCTACTATCAAGTACTTTTACTGTATACTTTATGAGAAATCTGTTCTCAAAGTCCCATGAAAACGCGTGGAAATGTGTCTTTCTGTCTACTTTTGTTGAAGTATAAAACACTCAATTTAGATAAGTAGTCCAAGACAATGGTACTGCTGGACTCAGTACTTCATGGACTACTACCACAGCTACAATCAAGTACTTTTACTGTATACTTTATGGGTAATCCCCTTCCAAAGTCCCCCGAAAACACCTGGAAAAAATGTGTTCTTTCTACTTTTGTTGAAGTATAAAACACTCAATTTAGATAAGTAGTCCAAGACAATGGTACTGCTGGACTCAGTACTTCATTGACTGCTAGCACAGCTACTATCAAGTACTTTTACTGTATACTTTCTGAGTAATCCCCTCTCAAAGTCCTCCAAAAACACCTGGAAAAAATACTTTCTGGCTACTTTTGTTGAAGTATAAAACAACCATTTTAGATAAGGAGTCCAAGGCAATGTTACTGCTGGACTCAGTACTTCATGGACTGCTACCACAGCTACTATCAAGTACTTTTACTGTATACTTTCTGAGTAATCCCCACCCAAAGTCCCCCAAAAACACTTGGAAAAATGTCTCTGGCTACATTTGTTAAGTATAAAACACTCATTTTAGATAAGTAGTCCAAGGCAATGTTACTGCTGGACTCAGTACTTCATGGACTGCTACCACAGCTACTATCAAGTACTTTTACTATATACTTTCTGAGTAATCCCCTCCCAAAGTCCCCCAAAAACACTTGGAAAAAATGCTTTCTGTCCAGAATGTCCAGAAAGACATTTTTCCAAGTGTTTTTGGGGGACTTTGGGAGGGGCCTTGCCTTGGACTACTTATCTAAAATGCGTGTTAAATACTTCAACAAAAGTAGAAAGAACACATTTTTTCCAGGTGTTTTTGGGGGACTTTGAGAGGGGATTACTCAGCAAGTATGCAGTAAAAGTACTTGACAGTAGCTGTGGTAGTAGTCCATGAAGTACTAAGTCCAACAGTACTACTGCCTTGGACTACTCATCTAAATTGAGTGGTTTATACTTCAACAAAGTAGGCAGAAAGACACAACGGATTACTCAGAAATTATGCAGTAAAAGTACTTGATAGTAACTGTGATAATGGTCCATGAAGTACTAAGTCCAGCAGTACCATTGCCATGGACTACTTATCTAAATTGAGTGTTTAATACTTCAACAAAGTAGGCAGAAAGACACATTTCCAGGTGTTTTCATGGGACTTTGGGAGGGGATTATTCAGAAAGTATACAGTAAAAGTAGTTGATAGTAGCTGTGGTCGAAGTCCATGAAGTACTATGTCCATCAGTACTGCTGCCTTGGACTACTTATCTAAAATAAGTGTTTATACTTGAACAAATGTAAGACATTTTTCAAAGTGTTTTTGGGGGACTTTGAGAGGGTATTACTCAGCAAGTATGCAGTAAAAGTACTTGACAGTAGCTGTGGTAGTAGTCCATGAAGTACAAAGTCCAACAGTACTACTGCCTTCGACTACTCATCTAAATTGAGTGTTTTATACTTCAACAAAAGTAGGCAGAAAAATACATTTCCAGGTGTTTTCAAGGTACTTTGGGAGGGGATTACTCAGAAAGTATGCAGTAAAAGTACTTGATAGTAGCTGTGGTAGTAGTCCATGAAGTACTAAGTCCAACAGTACTACTGCCTTCGACTACTCATCTAAATTGAGTGTTTTATACTTCAACAAAAGTAGGCAGAAAAATACATTTCCAGGTGTTTTCAAGGTACTTTGGGAGGGGATTACTCAGAAAGTATGCAGTAAAAGTACTTGATAGTAGCTGTGGTAGTAGTCCATGAAGTACTAAGTCCAGCAGTACCATTGTCTTGGACTACTCATCTAAATTGAGTGTTTTATACTTCAACAAAAGTAGGCAGTAAGACACATTTCCACGCGTTTTCATGGGACTTTGAGAACAGATTACTCATAAAGTGTACAGTAAAAGTACTTGGTATTAGCTGTGATCGTAGTCCATGAAGTACTAAGTTCAGCAGTACCATTGTCTTGGACTACTTATCTAAAATTAGTATTTTATACTTAACAAATGTAGCCAGAAATACATTTTTCCAAGTGTTTTCGGGGGACTTTAAAAGGGGATTACTTAGAAAGTATGCAGTAAAAGTACTTGATAGTAGCTGTGGTAGTAGTCTATGAAGTACTAAGTCCAGCAGTACGATTGTCTTGGACAACTTATCTAAAATGAGTGTTTTATACTTCAACAAAAGTAGACAGAAAGACACATTTCGAGGTGTTTTCGGGGGACTTTGGGAGGGGATTACCCATAAAGTATACAGTAAAAGTACTTGATAGTAGCTGTGGTAGTAGTCCTTGAAGTACTAAGTCCAGCAGTACCGCTGCCGTTGACTACTTGTCTAAAATGAGTGTTTAATACTTCAACAAAAGTAGCCAGAAAACATTTTTTTCCAGGTGTTATCGGGGTACTTTGGGAGGGGATTACTCAGAAAGTATACAGTAAAAGTACTTGATAGTAGCTGTGGTAGTAGTCCCTGAAGTACTAAGTCCAGCAGGACCACTGCCTTGGACTACTTATCTAAAATTAGTGTTTTATACTTCAACAAAAGTAGAAAGAACACATTTTTTCCAGATGTTTTTGGGGGACTTTGAGAGGGGATTACTTAGAAAGTATGCAGTAAAAGTACTTGATAGTAGCTGTGGTAGTAGTCTATGAAGTACTAAGTCCAGCAGTACGATTGTCTTGGACTACTTATCTAAAATTAGTGTTTTATACTTCAACAAAAGTAGAAAGAACACATTTTTTCCAGATGTTTTTGGGGGACTTTGAGAGGGGATTACTCAGAAAGTATGCAGTCAAAGTACTTGATAGTAGCTGTGGTAGTAGTCCATGAAGTACTTAGTCCGGCAGTACCATTGTCTTGGACTACTTATTTAAAATGAGTGTTTAATACTTCAACAAAAGTAGCCAGAAAGACACATTTCCAGGCGTTTTCATGGGACTTTGAGAACAGATTACTCAGAAAGTATACAGTAAAAGTACTTGATAGTAGCTGTGGTAGTAGTCCATGAAGTACTGAGTTCAGCAGTACCACTACCTTGGACTACTTATCTAAAATGAGTGTTTTATACTTCTGCAAAGATAACCAGAATGACACATTTCCAGCTGGGTTCCGCCCCCCCCGTTGCTTCCACACTTACCGTAGTTTCGCTATGAATTGCGCACTGAAAACGGAGGTGCGGCTGGTTTGACCACGTAAATGCGAGAGGCGGCTGGCTTGACCGCAGTCTGCCACTGCTGTGGCTGACTTTCTGGTTGTGTGTGGTTCTTAGGTTCAGGGCATGGAGGCTGTGTGAGACCAGCATGTGTGTTCGTGAGCTGGGTGCTGTCAGCATGTGAGGGCAGTGTGTGGTTGGGATGTGTGTGTATAGAGCTTGAGGAGTTGTCGTCACAGCGCGTCGCCCCGCCCCTCCGAACCGGCGTTCCGACATGTTGCTTGTACGCTTACTGAGAGCTACGTTGGTCGTGACTGGAGATGCTGGGTTATAATGTTGAGTGAAGGACAGTGCCAGCTCTTCGCACAGTCAAGATGATCAAAAGACAAACAAGGGCGAGTTACGGTTTTTCAAGATCTCCGGTTTGAAAAAAGAAAAAAAAAAAAAATCAGATTGTAAACTGCTGAAGTGACGGGGGGCCGCCAAGTGGCTGACAGCTGTAGTCTGAAGGAAAGAGATCAGCAACATGCAGCATGCCGTGTGTTCTCCAGCTAGTGATCCCTTTGTGACTGATAATTGTGGTATCCTTAAAAACTACTCCGTGATTCTGTCCTTGCAGATAGTTTTAATAATGAGGAATCAGTCAGTACGATGTGGCCGCTAGATCCTTCCCCTCACACACGGCCGTGCTCAGCTGGGAGCAGTCATGTGGAACATGTCATCGTGTTTGCAGGAACCAGTAAACAATATTCCAGTCATACCAGTGTGCCTGTGAAGATGCTGCTTTGCTGTGAGAATGAACCGGACACTACGACCCTGGATAAGATCGTCCTTGTTTGCTGTGCATTTGCAAATGTATGCTAAATCGTTGTTGCCAAGACGAGCACTCAAGCTAACATGAGTTGATGAAAACTCCGGTTACTTTCTTTTATCTGTTTACTCGTGATGTTCGACACCACTGACATCTGCCTGACAGCTTATTTTGGTATTCCACAAATCAGACACACACTCATCACTGTTTTCTATTTTATAAATAAATGATTGAAACCACGTTAAATATCGTCCTCCTTACATGTTTACTGACAGCTCACAAATGTTTTCTTAACTAGCAGCATAACAGTTAACTGTGTAAAAGGCAGAATAACACTTCTCTAACATTAACAGAGCAAAATTACAAATATTACCACGCTACAAACTGATTGTGAAGACTAAATAATTCACAATGCATCAGCCGCATGTCTCCATGGAGGACGGAGGTAAGCGGTCCAGACTACTGTCCCACTCTGAGCCATTTAGCTCAGACGGGTCCAGTCCGGATATGTCCCCTAGTTTCTCCAAATAAGTCTTCTTTGTGCTAGACATTAAATTATTTCTGTACGGCTTTTCTTCTTTGCTCCTTTTCCCTCCAATGTTAAAACTCCCGTCAGCTCTCATTTTGACAGTCAAATCCGTACCAACATCATGGCGGCGCGACTCCGCTTCGCTCAGAATTGTCACGTGACTCCTCAGGCTCTATATATCAGAGGTGAAAGTAAGCCGGAACGGCCCGGAACTGCGTTCCGGTAAGAAATGTTCGGACCTCTCCTACCGGAACGCTACGCAAAGCAACTTTAACGACTGGCGGGCTGACCATCGGGAGCACCGAGACGTTTCGCGGTCTGCCCGCCGAACTGGCTGCTCAGTGATCGCACACAGTCAGGTCGCGCTTGATATTTAAATAAACAATCCTTCATGCTGCTCATCAGGGCATCTACTGTACCCCGCTGGAGCTCACACAACGTAACAACGCTGGACAGAAACAAACACACCCTACTGTCTGTGACAACGTTGGACACGCGCACCTGTCCCCCTCCTTACCCTCCTTACCTTTGCAGATGCAGAGTGAGATCGAAACGGCAAAAATAAAGCTGAGGAGTCTTAAAAAGAAAGAAAAAAGCACAGGCCAGAGATGTTGCAAAGTTCTGGAAGATAACCGACATGTTTGTCAGTGAATGAGCAGGTGAGACAACAGATCATCCAGCACCACCAGCTTAATAAGTAGGAGCTGATGGATAAAACTGACTTGATAAAACAAAAGTTTAAAGTTGTAACAAAGGATATTACAAATTCTAGAAGATGGTTAACTACATAAAGCAAGATAATTAATGATATGAATGCTGAATTCTTTAGGCTGTATGATATTTTATTTAAAATCCCATTAAGATTAAAAACATTTGTTGTTATATAGCATATATAGCCATTGCATAAATAGTAAATTACTGAATCTGAATAGCTGGAATTATGGGTGACTTTTGAACTTTTCTTACAAAGATGGAAAAGGGAGCAGTGTCTGCCTGTAAGCAGCTGCAAGAGGACTGCAGTCAGCAGTGGTGGACAGCAGCAGTCAGGAATCAGACCAGGAACCTCCAGGTACAATTTAAGTACAAACTAAACATGCAGGTGATGCTTTTAGATTTATGTTTTACTTATGATACTCAGTATGCAATTAACTTTACACATGTAGATTATTTAAAGTGTTACTGTCGTTCTGCAGAGGAACAACACTGAGTGACTATGGTTGACACAGTAGTCTAATTTCTAACTAGTCTGGTACCTGTTAGATTAAAAATAGGATTAGTCTCAAGTTAAGGTGGGCAATGGTTTAACCTATTTTATTTGATATGTGTGGTAAGTCCTTTGGCAAACAAATAAAAATGGAAGTGAGGAAACTCAACGTGTTCTTTCTCACAACAGAGAAAAAACTTGAGTGATGTTGAAGTTATTGTTCTGATGCTCTCTCTCCTGAATGAGAACTTAACCTGAAAATAAATGTAGCCTATAACTTGTCATATATTACATGACGTGTCTGATATGTTACATTATGCTGAAAAATCAGTCAGAAAAGAGCACGCTCTTGGTATGATGCGAGCACGCAAAGTGCGTGAGCAAAAAAAAAAAAATTCTAGTTGCACAGTTCCTGCAAGAATCTTATCTTACTTTCACCACTGGTATATATGCTGGGTGTTGTCAGTGCGTGAAGGCTCTCGGCTTTCACGGAGGTGCCAGCGGTTCCGTCGGTGAGTCTGTCCATCTCTTGTTTGGATGTAGTAGCTCCTGTCCGTGCCTGCATGTTGTGTCACCATTGCAGGTCTCCAGGATCCATCTTCCTGCTGGAAGCAAATGGGGGTGCCGACAGGTAGATGAGACAGGGTCCTGGTGGTTCTGTTGTAATATGTCTGCTGGCGGCGTTGGCAGGCCTCTCTTCTCTCGTGAACAGCTGTCTGGAGCGCAACGCGGGGCTGCAGCTGTCTCCCTGTCACTGGGAGAATGGAGCGCAGACGTCGGCTCATGAGGAGCTGGGCAGGCGACTGCAGATTGTCCACAGGAGTGGTTCTGTATTCGAGGAGAGCAAGGTAAGGGTCTTTGTTTTCACCCTTGGTTTTGTACAGGATGCATTTTGCCCTCTGGACAGTTCTTTCGGCGAGCCCGTTGCTCCGTGTTGATGTTGTTTAACAGGCTGCTGGAGTTTGAGTCTGTGTGCTGCAGCTACCAGTTGTCCTCTAGCCTCCAGTTGCAGGTAAATCTGCATCTGTCCACATTCACTGAAAGTCCTGCAGATGCCTCTAGAACAGGTCTGCAACCTGGACAATCCAAAGACATTTTCAGACTCAATCCAGTGATAAAAGTTGTTTAGAGCTGCAATTTTTTCATGTCCTTTTGAAAAAAGGCTGCTTATAATTTTTTAAATAAATACTGTTTAAAACATGCTGTCATTTTAAAGAATTCAGGTTTATTTTTACATTTAGGTTTTAAAAAAAGAACTTGCAGAAAGAGGATAGATACATCTAAATAAAAATGTGGATATTTGTGGGATATAATGTGAAATGGAAAAACCCCTCATTTCCAAGCTAATTACAAGAAAGATAGATTTAAACATATTACAGGGACATTTAGTGTCATTACATTGTGGAAATAATAATAATGAAAAAAAGCCAAAATCTGTTATTATTAAAAACATTGTGTATATTCACGGGTATTTAAAAATATTAGTTGGTTCTTTTAGTCAAAGTTATTGAGAGCCATTGTGGAAGGTCCAAGAGCCACTTGCAGCTGAGTAGCTGCAGGTTACAGACTCCTGCTCAGAAGCTGCTGCAGAGGTGGAGCTTCATCATCACTGCATTGTATGTAGTCATCACTATTATTAGTTAATTTTATTATTAAATTATTGTTGAAGGTTTCAGTTAATCTTAGTTACTAATAACAGTATAGAGCATAGATAAGGTTCATCTATACAACCTTATCTACATGAAAGAAGGACACAGACTGGATGCAGGTGTAACTGTGGATGTCTGAGTCCAGCTTCCATCAGCAGCTGCTGACTTTAGTCATTATTATTATTATTATTAGTCATTATTACAGCAGCAGTTGTGTTTCAGTGAGTGTTTCCAAATCCAGACACATGTGGATGTAATCCTACCAGAGAATCACACCTCTGCAACAATGTTCACATCAGACACATGCAGCTCATCCTGCTCTGTTCATGTGAACAGGGGGGTCCAGAGGGGGTCCTTGAGGGCTGCTGTCACTTTTTCTCTGCTTCAACACACCTGACTAATACTGAATGGATCCAACAGCCTATGAAGTTCTTGGTAATTGGAGTCAGATGTGTTGGAGCCAGGATGCATAGAAAACCTGCAGGATTGTGGCCCTCGAGGACCAGAACTGGACACCCCTGATCAGGAATCATTAACGCCAGGACAGGGGGGCACCAAACTATAACCTCGCCTGGGGCACCAAAGTGGCCAGAGCCGGCCCTGCTGTCACTCTGCTCTCCAGTATCAGGTGTGGACATTTTAAAAGGCGCGGGTGCTGTGAGGAGCGCGCGTGAGAGCAGCGCACGCAGGCGCGCAGGCAGCCAGGCAGCCAGGCAGAGACACAGGACTGGAGGATGCTGCGTAGATCCCGCTGGTTTTTGCTGGCTTTAAAATTTCCTGTTTTTATTTAGCTTATTATTCCTAAATTTAATGTTTATTTATGTGTGACAGACATGAGTGTTTGACATTTATGGAAATACGGAACAAATGGCGTCCCATAATGGTTCAATATAGGACGCAACGTTTTATTGTCAATTAAAGGACGATTCCGTATTTTACGGGACGAGTGGCAACCTTAAACACGCCTGTGTTCACGTGCATGCGCACGCGCGTGAACACACACACACACATTCTTGGACTCGCACACACGCAGTGTGAGAGAACTGCTGGGGTCTATTGCACGAAACTAGGATTAGGGATTAAGCCATGATTTGTTGGTTATCCTGGATCAACTTATTCATGATCTGGTGGCACTGAAGTGGGATAGGGACTAGTGGTGTATGTTATGGTGTAAGTTACCATGGAGATTTATTCTGTGGAGCTAGCCTGGTCCGGAGCAGGCTAAGTCCCAGGATTTATTTAATCTCAACCTCCATCACAGTCAGAAGTTACTACAAATGGAAACATATTGGTTCCACTGTCCGCTACACATGATCACATTCACCTGGACCCACTGGTGGAATTTAAACACTTTTTGTCAATTGCAATCATTTGATTGCCATCATTATCATTATTGAAGTTTCACATAGACTGCATATAAAATACACATCCAGTAAAGACAGAACATGTTCTTTTATTAAATTAGATCAAAAGCCATCAAACCATGAGCTGTCCTCAAAACTGAACAGTGTGCTACAAGATAAAAAGCACAGAAACAAAAGCAGATAATACAACACAAGAATGGATCAACATTCAAAGGTCTGTTAGACACTCCTCATTTCTGCTACTGAAATAAATGCAGGACAGATCCATACACAACTAGAAAATCACTGTTAGCACAGACCTCCAGCAAGCAGCTCACGTCCCCTCTTATTCACGCCAAAACTTTTCTTGCTACGTGTCTTTTATTACATTTTGTTGCTGTTTTATAAAGTTTAAACTGGAAAGTTCACAGTTCATCATGTACCTGGTACATCCTAGAACTCATTGGTAAAAAAAATTACAAGAAAGGATCTCAAACACTCGGGTCATTTGTTTGGAGTTATATGAAAAAATTCCAAAATGTGTCCGATCGGGACTACATGGGACGAGCAGTATGGAGGAATATTGACAGTTTTTTGTGGACTTTTATGGACCTTTTTGGCTCGGACCCTGGCAAACTCCATTGGGGGGAAACGAGAAGTCGCCCTGAACTCCATCTGCATTTGACATATTAAAAAAGTGGTCCAGAGTCTTGCTCACCATCAGGGTAAGTGGAAAATAAAGTTAAATCATTCTGAGGGTGAACTACTCCTTTAAACTTTAGACAGGTTAAACATGTCTAAAGTTTAATCTAAACCTGTAGACTGCACAATGATATCAGTGCTAATGCAGGGACTCTTCTACATGCTGAACCACTGCAGATAGAACAACGAAATCTCGCGAGATTTCACCGCTCTCTTACAAAATCTCGCGGGATTTCGTTAGCAAAATATCGATACAGCGTTTTATAAAAACGATATGATATCTCAAC
Source organism: Atherinomorus stipes (assembly GCA_023101725.1). Taxonomy (NCBI): domain Eukaryota; kingdom Metazoa; phylum Chordata; class Actinopteri; order Atheriniformes; family Atherinidae; genus Atherinomorus; species Atherinomorus stipes. The sequence goes on from JALJCO010000902.1 coordinate 37,275, forward strand.
ACAAAATATCGCGATATTTCAGTGTGTCGATATTTTGGCACACCCTTAAATATATATATATATATATATATATATATATATATATATATATATATATATATATATTAGGGGTGCACCGATTGCAGTTTTCTGGCCGATCACCGATTGCTGATCTTTAAGAAATATGACCCGCCGATACCGATTTTTGCCGATACCAGTGTTTCTTGAAAACTGACAGCAAATATCTTCAATGTACCAATTTTATTTTATTAACAAACAATACCTGTAGTACAATGCAAACTAGTTTTAACTGCACAAGCTACTGTTCTTAAATATAAATGAAAAGTTTCACATTGCTGTCCAAACTACAAAAATATAATTCCCATTCCTACAGTCTCACTTTTCACTTTATTAAACACAAAACTAGCTCAACTGGTTGCATTTCAAACTGGCTTTGAGCTTCTTACTAAACATAAAGTTCACAACAATATTTTGCTTATTTTGCAATGCATATAATAATGGTTTAAGTAATAAATAAAATAATCTACAAGACAAACTAACAAAACTTAAACCACCAAAAGTGACTTTAGCGGAAGTAAATACGATCGGTAGATAAGATCGGTTTTACATTTATTGATCGGCCGATCCCCGATCCCCCAAAATTAAGAAAATCGGAGCCGATCGATCGGCTGGCCGATCAATCGGTGCACCCCTAATATATATACACACAAATATATGTTTACAGTAGGCCTACATACAGTAGATATGTCTATATACATACACACACACAAACTTCCATAGCCTACATATGATGATGGCACAAAGGAGCAAACGTGGAGAAACAGTTTCACATGCAGTTTCAACAATTTCATTCCTAATCAGCAGCAATACTGTATATTTTCGCTGTTAATTAACTATGTGGATTGTAATTGTAATTGTTGGTTTCAGCAAAGCGAGTGTGTATTTGTGCACCATACTTGCGCATTCAGGCGGTCTGCAATACTTTGCTGCTCTTTTCTCCTTGCTTTTATGACAGTGGCGGTGTTTCTTTTTTTTTCATCCTTCACCGCCTCATATGCTTCCAGTAGGATTTTTTTTTTTTTTTTTTTTTTTTTATACTGGTATGATCCCCGAGGGGAAATTAGGGCTCTGCATTTTACCCATCTCTGTACTGTGAGTATCAGAGAGCAGTGGGCTGCTACTTAAAGGCCTCCTTCCACTGAAAACCCGTTTAACTTGCTCCTTCTGAAATACGGAGGGTTTCCCCTTGTTTACTTACACATGCTGACTTGCTAGCGTTGTGTTCCCCCCAGTCGGCTGTGCTTTCTCATCACAGAATCAATACGAAGAAAAGAGCGAATCGGGAACAGCCTTGCACTTCTACGTAACATTGCAAATAGCGTATCCCACGTGGGGTTTCTATCTGTCCATTGGAAGGCAGGTAACCCTCCACTACACACTAGAAGTAAAGACGGCACGACTGTAGCTTCGGAGTTGAGAAGCTAATTAGCTAACTGTTTGTTAGCATGGCGGAACAAACTTGTTTGTCGGCTTTATTTCCTGTCTGTAGCGAAATAAGAGCGGAGGGCGGAGCTTCCTTCATACACTGACGGGAGCCAGCCAATCAGACGGAAATTCATGAGAAGGACCCGGAAAAGCTGCCGTTGGACCACTCTCTTAGCCTCTCTTCTAGTATACAAATACAGCTGGATACAAAGATACCAGAAGGTTTTTTTAACAGAAACGATGCAGAATGCATTCAATAATAATGGAGAACACAGAAATATTAATGAAATGACCACGGAAGTACAACTTTAAAGCGCCCGGGGAGCAGTTGGTGGGGGGTTAAGGACCTTGCTCAGGGGTCCACAGTGGTTCACCCAGGAGTCGTGTCCGTTCGTGTCGTTTCCTGCTCCGTCAGAGAGAAACGCGCTGATATGGTTGCCATGGTAGAACAAGTCAAGTCAAGTCAACTTTATTTGTATAGCGCTTTAAACACAGCAGCTACCGATAACAAAGCGCTGACTCTGACAAAGCGCAGAGATCAGTGACTCTGTGCTTGATCGCGAGGGTCTGTATGAGGAAGCCACGAGCGCGCACTTATCCAAGATAGGTTTCACCTGGCTTGAGCAATCCGTGTCTACTTAGCTCGGCTTGTGGTTTGAGCAACCAATTAAGCCTGGATGGCCATGTTGTGGATTGAATGAGCCCAGCTATGTTTTAAATCCTGGATCACGGAGTCCTAGTTTCATGCAATCGACCCCTGTTGTCACTGTGATGGATTCCTGTTCTGTAAAAATTGTTGCGTGCAGGTTGGGGGTACCAGAAATCTTTATCTAATTCTTTGTGGACATGAGTGTTTTACTTGGTGTGGGTGTGACTTTTTGCGTCGTGCATCACCAGCGTCCTGCAGTGAGGGAGACGTTTCTGCTGCTCAGGTGACGCAGGATCAGAACAGCTGAAACCAGCATAGTGGAGAACATCCCACCGTCTTTATGCAGCAATCGACGAATCCTAACCATCGTTTCCTCCTCTGACCAGTTTTATAATCTGTTGCGCCGCCGGCTTGAAGATCACGTCCATATTTAAACCCGCTCCGTCCCCACCATCTGAATCAAGTCATGTACAACGGTTCTTTACTCTGGTCCAGCAAAGAACTGATGCCTCTTTAAAAGCAGTTTGAGAGCGAGGAGCGCACGGCTCTGAACCAGAACCAGCTCAGTAAAAAATGGGCCCATGGTTTACTGTCATTTTAGCGACCCACCTGAGGTATTTCATTCACGAAAACTCAGCCAATCAGAGCACGTACAGCTGTTTCCATACACGTGTTTATTCTCTGGCTGGGTATCGAAAGCCAAGACTGCCAGAAACACGCCCTATCCCAGCATGTTAAAAGTACAAATTCGCCCGCTTTTTACACCGCAATGACATTGTGAAACACCGCGCATAAAATACGCGCGTCTTAAAGGAGCTGTATCATGCCTCTCAAATGTTCCAAAAGTCAAATACAGGCATTTATAAGCTAGATATGTTCCCATCGTTACTATAGAAACTAATTTGGTGTTAAATATTAGTTTTTCGATGCATCTAATTTCCAACACGGAAGTAAGATGGCTGACTGTCCTGAACCGCGGAGCTCTCGACCAATTGCAGCATGTTTTACGCCCATTTCATGACGTCGCCCCGGAAGAGACACTTATTCTGAAGGGTCACAGAATTGTCTGTAACACCGGCAGCTCTCATGTGGATGTTAGTAGTAAACATTGATGGATAATTACTCCCATTGACGGGATCAAACGGAGCAGCCTGTTATGGAGCTGTATGCGCTCGACCCCGAGTCTGATATGGAGCTGAAGTACACGCAGTACCACAGAAGTACCACAGAGACCCCTGACAAGTAAGTAAATTAGCGAACAAATCATAGGCTAACAGTTAGCGCTGAGCTGAGAGATGTGATGACTCACCAGTGTTGTTGTCTGTCCACGCGCATTTTTATAGCAGGAACTGCGTCAGGTTTCAGAAGTAATCCCAGAGAAAAAAAACACTTTACTGCCCCGAGATTCATGAAGTTGTCAGGAGTGAAGTTCACACACAAAGTTGAGGTTTTTTTTTTTTCTGCTCCTGAAGTTATAATCCAACCACTTCTGGCAAGTCGATTCATCCAGTACAACAAATAAACTCCCACGCTGAACATAACCACGCTGAACGTAACTGCATTTTCCCCAACTTGCTGTCCTCTAGAGCTTAAAAAAAAAGAAAAAAAAGGAAGAAAATTCTCCTGAACTCTGGATCAAACGTCTGTTAGCTGATGGCTGCTTGTCTCTGAGGAAATCTTCCTGCAGGTGTTAGTTTCTTCCTCAGAGAGTGTGTATAGGATTCTCTGAGTTTCTGTTTAACAGAGGGCGTCTTGCTACGATGTTGCGCATGCGTGTTTGTCACTTCATGATTGGTGCCACGTTCATACGTAACGGGGTGGGTAGTCAGCCGTTTGCAGGGAGGTAGCGCTTGGTTTAAATATTCATGTAGATTAATCAAATATGCATGAATGAAGAAAAATAACGATTTAAATCATTTCTTGATAAGGAAATAACACACTGACATGCTGAAAAGCTCTTAAAAGTCCATTTTTTTATGATAGGGCTCCTTTAATGTACACACTGCCTATAAAAGACGCACGCTTTGTTGTATTATAATTATCCCAGCCCCCTTTTCTACACTGCCACTAAAATTAAACTATGATTATGCAATCAGAAATGACCAAGAGCAGACCTCACCAGTTCATCACAGATCCTCTTTCCTGGATTGTATGTGGTGTTCTAAAAACCCTCTTCTATTGTTTGTTAGGCTGTCTGCTTACATCTCCAACTTTGTTCAAATGCAGGGCTAGGATACATTTTCAAATACTGAAAATGTTTTCGTCTTCTTTAAAATGAAGTAATTGCTTTGAATGGGACTTTGTTCACATGTTGGTATTCACGAGTTATTTGCTGTAACCACGACATGAGTCAGACTGAATTAGTAGTCTTTATACATACACATATATCTTCCATAGTCTCTAGAGAGGCAGAAAATCCTTCCTTCCGTCCGAGGGAAGGATCATGATCTCTTTTCAAATGTAGATCTTTAATTAATCTATTGCCGTAAGATGATAGAGAAACATCTGTAGAACTGCGCTGCTGTGTCGGCTACTTAAAATGTTTCTTGTGGAAATGCAGTCAGTGCAGCTGCACCACGGCCCAGAGGCATTCAGGGACCAACGAAGGAAGGGGAAAAATAAGCAGCTGTCCATCAGACTTAGGGGGGGGGGGGTGGGGGGGGGTTAAATAAAAACAATGCCTGTGTCCATGTAGCATTACCTCATGCATACCGCTTTACCTTTTCTTTATCTTAAAAACACACACACACATAAAAACCCTCTGTAAACCGAACAAAGCGGTCGGTGTCTGATGCGTTTTAATGGGCGCCCAGCCAGAGAATGAACAAACATTCAGCAGCTGTACGCACTCTGATTGGCTGAGTTTTTGTGAATGGAATACCTCAGGTGGGTCGCTAAAATGACAGTAAACCATGGGCCCATTTTTTCAGCAGGGCCTGGCTCAATACGTGGCAGTGGCAGCACTTCCGGCAGCTGCCACAAGGTGCCACAGGGTGCCACGGGATGCCACAGTGCTTTGGGCTGCCACTAGGTGCCACTAGGTGCGACAGGGTGCCACTAGGTGCCACTAGGTGCCACGGGGTGCCACTAGGTGCCACTGGGTGCCACGGGGTGCCACTAGGTGCCACGGGGTGCCATGGGGTGCCACAGGGTGCCACGGGGTGCCACAGTGCTTTGGGCTGCCACTAGGTGCCACGGGGTGCCATGGGGTGCCACAGTGCTTTGGGCTGCCACTAGGTGCCACAAGGTGCCACTAGGTGCCACAGGGTGCCACTAGGTGCCACGGGGGTGCCACTAAGTGCCACTAGGTGCCACAGGGTGCCACTAGGTGCCACAGGGTGCCACAGTGCTTTGGGCTGCCACTAGGTGCCACGGGGTGCCACTAGGTGCCACAGGGAGCCAAGGGGTGCCACAGTGCTTTGGGCTGCCACTAGGTGCCACGGGGTGCCTCTAGGTGCCACAGGGAGCCACGGGGTGCCACAGTGCTTTGGGCTGCCACGAGGTGCCACGAAGTGCCACAGTGCTTTGGGCTGCCACGGGGTGCCACTAGGTGCCACAGGGTGCCACGGGGTGCCACTAGGTGCCACTGGGTGCCACTAGGTGCCAAGGGGTGCCATGGGGTGCCACTAGGTGCCACAATGTGCCACAGGGTGCCACAGTGCTTTGGGCTGCCACTAGGTGCCACAATGTGCCACAGTGCTTTGGGCTGCCAGTAGGTGCCACTAGGTCCTACAGGGTGCCACTAGGTGCCACGGGGTGCCACAGGGTGCCACTAGGTGCCACGGGGTGCCACAGGGTGCCACAGTGCTTTGGGCTGCCACTAGGTGCCACGGGGTGCCACTAGGTGCCACAGAGTGCCACGGGGTGCCACTAGGTGCCACGGGGTGCCACAGTGCTTTGGGCTGCCACGAGGTGCCACTAGGTGCCACACAGTGCCACAGGATGCCACGGGGTGCCACAGTGCTTTGGGCTGCCACCGGGTGCCACTAGGTGCCACGGGGTGCCACTAGGTGCCACAGGTTGCCACGGGGTGCCACAGTGCTTTGGGCTGCCACGGGGTGCCACTAGGTGCCACTAGGTGCTACACGGTGCCACAGGATGCCACGGGGTGCCACAGTGCTTTGGGCTGCCACTAGGTGCCACCGGGTGCCACTAGGTGCCACGGGGTGCCACTAGGTGCCACAGGGTGCCACGGGGTGCCACAGTGCTTTGGGCTGCCACGAGGTGCCACTAGGTGCCACTAGGTGCTACACGGTGCCACAGGATGCCACGGGGTGCCACTAGGTGCCACGGGGTGCCACGGGGTGCCACAGTGCTTTGGGCTGCCACTAGGTGCCACGGGGTGCCATGGGGTGCCACAGTGCTTTGGGCTGCCACTAGGTGCCACAAGGTGCCACAGGGTGCCACTAGGTGCCACGGGGTGCCACTAGGTGCCACGGGGTGCCACTAAGTGCCACAGGGTGCCACAGTGCTTTGGGCTGCCACTAGGTGCCACGGGGTGCCACAGGGAGCCAAGGGGTGCCACAGTGCTTTGGGCTGCCACTAGGTGCCACGGGGTGCCTCTAGGTGCCACAGGGAGCCACGGGGTGCCACAGTGCTTTGGGCTGCCACGAGGTGCCACGGAGTGCCACAGTGCTTTGGGCTGCCACGGGGTGCCACTAGATGCCACAGGGTGCCACGGGGTGCCACTAGGTGCCAAGGGGTGCCATGGGGTGCCACTAGGTGCCACAATGTGCCACAATGTGCCACAGTGCTTTGGGCTGCCACTAGGTGCCACAAGGTGCCACAGGGTGCCACTAGGTGCCACAGAGTGCCACGGGGTGCCACTAGGTGCCACAGGGTGCCACAGTGCTTTGGGCTGCCACTATGTGCCACGGGGTGCCACTAGGTGCCACGGGGTGCCACTAGGTGCCACAGTGCTTTGGGCTGCCACGAGGTGCCACTAGGTGCCACTAGGTGCCACACGGTGCCACAGGATGCCACGGGGTGCCACAGTGCTTTGGGCTGCCACTAGGTGCCACGGGGTGCCACTAGGTGCCACGGGGTGCCACGGGGTGCCACAGGGTGCCACGGGGTGCCACAGTGCTTTGGGCTGCCACGAGGTGCCACTAGGTGCTACACGATGCCAAAAGATGCCACGGGGTGCCACAGTGCTTTGGGCTGCCACTAGGTGCCACGGGGTGCCACAGGGTGCCACGGGGTGCCACTAGGTGCCACAGGGAGCCACGGGGTGCCACAGTGCTTTGGGCTGCCACGAGGTGCAACGAAGTGCCACAGTGCTTTGGGCTGCCACGGGGTGCCACTAGGTGCCACAGGGTGCCACGGGGTGCCACTAGGTGCCACGGGGTGCCACTAGGTGCCAGGGGTCTATGGGGTGCCACTAGGTGCCACAGGGTGCCACAGGGTGCCACAGTGCTTTGGGCTGCCACTAGGTGCCACTAGGTGCTACAGGGTGCCACTAGGTGCCACGGGGTGCCACAGGGTGCCACAGGGTGCCACAGTGCTTTGGGCTGCCACTAGGTGCCACGGGGTGCCTCTAGGTGCCACAGAGTGCCGGGGTGCCACAAGGTGCCACGGGGTGCCACAGTGCTTTGGGCTGCCACGAGGTGCCACGGAGTGCCACTAGGTGCTACACAGTGCCACAGGAGTGCCACGGGGTGCCACAGGGTGCTTTGGGGTGCCACCAGGTGCCACTGGGTGCCACTAGGTGCCAAAGGGTGCCATTAGGTGCCACTAGGGTGCCACGGTGTGCCACAGTGCTTTGGGCTGCCACGGGGTGCCACAAGGTGCCACTGGGTGCCACTAGGTGCCACAGGGTGCCACTGGGTGCCACAGTGCTTTGGGGTGCCACGAGGTGCCACCGGGTGCCACTAGGTGCTTTGGGCTGCCACTATGTGCCACGGGGTGCCACTAGGTGCCACAGTGCTTTGGGCTGCCACGAGGTGCCACACGGTGCCACAGGATGCCACGGGGTGCCACTAGGTGCCACGGGGTGCCATGGGGTGCCACGGGGTGCCACAGTGCTTTGGGCTGCCACTAGGTGCCACGGGGTGCCATGGGGTGCCACAGTGCTTTGGGCTGCCACTAGGTGCCACAAGGTGCCACAGGGTGCCACTAGGTGCCACGGGGTGCCACTAAGTGCCACTAGGTGCCACTAGGTGCCACAGGGTGCCACAGGGTGCCACAGTGCTTTGGGCTGCCACTAGGTGCCACGGGGTGCCACTAGGTGCCACAGGGAGCCAAGGGGTGCCACAGTGCTTTGGGCTGCCACTAGGTGCCACGGGGTGCCTCTAGGTGCCACAGGGAGCCACGGGGTGCCACAGTGCTTTGGGCTGCCACGAGGTGCCACGGAGTGCCACAGTGCTTTGGGCTGCCACGGGGTGCCACTAGGTGCCACAGGGTGCCACGGGGTGCCACTAGGTGCCACTGGGTGCCACTAAGTGCCAAGGGGTGCCATGGGGTGCCACTAGGTGCCACAATGTGCCACAGTGCTTTGGGCTGCCACTAGGTGCCACAAGGTGCCACAGGGTGCCACTAGGTGCCACAGAGTGCCACGGGGTGCCACTAGGTGCCACAGGGTGCCACAGTGCTTTGGGCTGCCACTATGTGCCACGGGGTGCCACTAGGTGCCACGGGGTGCCACTAGGTGCCACAGTGCTTTGGGCTGCCACGAGGTGCCACTAGGTGCCACTAGGTGCCACACGGTGCCACAGGATGCCACGGGGTGCCACAGTGCTTTGGGCTGCCACTAGGTGCCACGGGGTGCCACTAGGTGCCACGGGGTGCCACTAGGTGCCACAGGGTGCCACGGGGTGCCACAGTGCTTTGGGCTGCCACGAGGTGCCACTAGGTGCCACTAGGTGCTACACGGTGCCACAGGATGCCACGGGGTGCCACAGTGCTTTGGGCTGCCACTAGGTGCCACGGGGTGCCACTAGGTGCCACAGGGTGCCAGGGGGTGCCACTAGGTGCCACAGGGTGCCACGGGGTGCCACAGTGCTTTGGGCTGCCACTAGGTGCCACGGGGTCCACTAGGTGCCACAGGGTGCCAAGGGGTGACACTAGGTGCCGCAGTTGTCCCAGGGTGCCACTGTGCTTTGGGCTGCCACTAGGTGCCACAAGGTGCCACTAGGTGCCACAGGGTGCCACTAGGTGCCACGGGGTGCCACAGGGTGCCACAGTGCTTTGGGCTGCCACTAGGTGCCAAGGGGTGCCACTAGGTGCCACAGGGAGCCAAGGGGTGCCACAGTGCTTTGGGCTGCCACTAGGTGCCACGGGGTGCCTCTAGGTGCCACAGGGAGCCACGGGGTGCCACAGTGCTTTGGGCTGCCACGAGGTGCCACGGAGTGCCACAGTGCTTTGGGCTGCCATGGGGTGCCACTAGGTGCCACAGGGTGCCACGGGGTGCCACTGGGTGCCACTAGGTGCCAAGGGGTGCCATGGGGTGCCACTAGGTGCCACAATGTGCCACAGTGCTTTGGGCTGCCACTAGGTGCCACGAGGTGCCACAGGGTGCCACAGGGTGCCACTAGGTGCCACGGGGTGCCACAGGGTGCCACAGTGCTTTGGGCTGCCACTTTGTGCCACGGGGTGCCACTAGGTGCCACGGGGTGCCACAGGGTGCCACAGTGCTTTGGGCTGCCACGAGGTGCAAATAGGTGCCACACGGTGCCACGGGGTGCCACAGTGCTTTGGGCTGCCACTAGGTGCCACGGGGTGCCACTAGGTGCCACGGGGTGCCACTAGGTGCCACAGGGTGCCACGGGGTGCCACAGTGCTTTGGGCTGCCACGAGGTGCCACTAGGTGCCACTAGGTGCTACACGGTGCCACAGGATGCCACGGGGTGCCACAGTGCTTTGGGCTGCCACTAGGTGCCACCGGGTGCCAAAAGGTGCCACTAGGTGCCACAGGGTGCCACAGGGTGCCACTAGGTGCCATGGGGTGCCACTAGGTGCCACAGGGTGCCACTAGGTGCCACAGGGTGCCACGGGGTGCCACAGTGCTTTGGGCTGCCACTAGGTGCCACGGGGTGCCACTAGGTGCCACAGGGTGCCACGGGGTGCCACTAGGTGCCACAGGGTGCCACTAGGTGCCACAGGGTGCCACTAGGTGCCACAGGGTGCCACGGGGTGCCACAGTGCTTTGGGCTGCCACTAGGTGCCACGGGGTCCACTAGGTGCCACAGGGTGCCAAGGGGTGACACTAGGTGCCGCAGTTGCCCCAGGGTGCCACTGTGCTTTGGGCTGCCACTAGGTGCCACTAGGTGCATAGGTGAAGGGTGCACGGGGTGCCACAGGGTGCCACTAGGTGCCACAGGGTGCCACAGTGCTTTGGGCTGCCACTAGGTGCCACGGGGTGCCACTAGGTGCCACAGGGAGCCAAGGGGTGCCACAGTGCTTTGGGCTGCCACTAGGTGCCACGGGGTGCCTCTAGGTGCCACAGGGAGCCACGGGGTGCCACAGTGCTTTGGGCTGCCACGAGGTGCCACGGAGTGCCACAGTGCTTTGGGCTGCCACGGGGTGCCACTAGGTGCCACAGGGTGCCACGGGGTGCCACTAGGTGCCACTGGGTGCCACTAGGTGCCAAGGGGTGCCATGGGGTGCCACTAGGTGCCACAATGTGCCACAGTGCTTTGGGCTGCCACTAGGTGCCACAAGGTGCCACTAGGTGCCACAGGGTGCCACTAGGTGCCACGGGGTGCCACAGGGTGCCACAGTGCTTTGGGCTGCCACTATGTGCCACGGGGTGCCACTAGGTGCCACAGAGTGCCACGGGGTGCCACTAGGTGCCACGGGGTGCCACTAGGTGCCACAGGGTGCCACAGTGCTTTGGGCTGCCACAAGGTGCCACTAGCTGCCACACGGTGCCACAGGATGCCACGGGGTGCCACAGTGCTTTGGGCTGCCACTAGGTGCCACCGGGTGCCACTAGGTGCCACTAGGTGCCACAGGGTGCCACGGGGTGCCACAGTGCTTTGGGCTGCCACGAGGTGCCACTAGGTGCCACTAGTTGCTACACTGTGCCACAGGATGCCACGGGGTGCCACAGTGCTTTGGGCTGCCACTAGGTGCCACCGGGTGCCACTAGGTGCCACGGGGTGCCACTAGGTGCCACAGGGTGCCACAGGGTGCCACTAGGTGCCATGGGGTGCCACTAGGTGCCACTAGGTGCCACTAGGTGCCACAGGGTGCCACGGGGTGCCACAGTGCTTTGGGCTGCCACTAGGTGCCACGGGGTCCACTAGGTGCCACAGGCTGCCACGGGGTGACACTAGGTGCCACAGTTGCCACAGGGTGCCACAGTGCTTTGGGCTGCCACTAGGTGCCACGGGGTGCCACTAGGTGCCACAGGGTACCACTAGGTGCCACAGGGTGCCACGGGGTGCCACAGTGCTTTGGGCTGCCACTAGGTGCCACGGGGTCCACTAGGTGCCACAGGGTGCCAAGGGGTGACACTAGGTGCCGCAGTTGCCACAGGGTGCCACTGTGCTTTGGGCTGCCACTAGGTGCCACAAGGTGCCACTAGGTGCCACTAGGTGCCACGGGGTGCCACTAGGTGCCACGGAGTGCCACAGTGCTTTGGGCTGCCACTGGGTGCCACTAGGTGCCACAGGGTGCCACGGGGTGCCACTAGGTGCCACTGGGTGCCACTAGGTGCCAAGGGGTGCCATGGGGTGCCACTAGGTGCCACAATGTGCCACAGTGCTTTGGGCTGCCACTAGGTGCCACAAGGTGCCACTAGGTGCCACAGGGTGCCACTAGGTGCCACAGGGTGCCACGGGGTGCCACAGGGTGCCACAGTGCTTTGGGCTGCCACTATGTGCAACGGGGTGCCACTAGGTGCCACAGAGTGCCACGGGGTGCCACTAGGTGCCACAGGGTGCCACAGTGCTTTGGGCTGCCACGAGGTGCCACTAGCTGCCACACGGTGCCACAGGATGCCATGGGGTGCCACAGTGCTTTTGGCTGCCACTAGGTGCCACCGGGTGCCACTAGGTGCCACTAGTTGCTACACGGTGCCACAGGATGCCACGGGGTGCCACAGTGCTTTGGGCTGCCACGAGGTGCCACTAGGTGCCACTAGTTGCTACACGGTGCCACAGGATGCCACGGGGTGCCACAGTGCTTTGGGCTGCCACTAGGTGCCAAGGGGTGCCACTAGGGGGGGGCCCTAGGGTGCCACGGGGTGCCACTAGGTGCTTTGGGGTGCCACTAGGTGCCACTAGGTGCCACAGGGTGCCACTAGGTGCCACGGGGTGCCACTAGGTGCCACTAGGTGCCACAGGGTGCCACGGGGTGCCACAGTGCTTTGGGCTGCCACTAGGTGCCACGGGGTCCACTAGGTGCCACAGAGTGCCACGGGGTGCCACTAGGTGCCACAGGCCACAGGGTGCCACAGTGCTTTGGGCTGCCACTAGGTGCCACGGGGTGCCACTAGGTGCCACAGGGTGCCACGGGGTGCCACTAGGTGCCACGGGGTGCCACAGTGCTTTGGGCTGCCACTAGGTGCCACGGGGTGCCACTAGGTGCCACAGGGTGCCAAGGGGTGACACTAGGTGCTTCGCGGCTGCCACGGGGTGCCACTGTGCTCTGGGCTGCCACTAGGTGCCACAGGGTGCCATGGGGTGCCACAGGTGCTTGGGCTGCCACTAGGTGCCACCGGGTGCCACTAGGTGCCAGGGGTGCCACTAGGTGCCACAGGGAGCAGGGGTGCCAGGCTTGGGGTGCCACAGGTGCATGGGGTGCCACTAGGTGCCACAGGGTGCCACGGGGTGCCACACGGTGCCACGGGTGCCACGGGGTGCCACAGTGCTTGGGGTGCCACGGGGTGGCCACAGGGTGCTTTGGGGTGCCACTAGGTGCCACGGGGTGCCATGGGGTGCCAAGGGTGCTTTGGGCTGCCACTAGGTGCCACAAGGTGCCACAGGGTGCCACTAGGTGCCACGGGGTGCCACTAAGTGCCACAGGGTGCCACAGTGCTTTGGGTGCCACTAGGTGCCACGGGGTGCCACAGGGAGCCAAAGGGTGCCACAGTGCTTTGGGCTGCCACTAGGTGCCACGGGGTGCCTCTAGGTGCCACAGGGAGCCACGGGGTGCCACAGTGCTTTGGGCTGCCACGAGGTGCCACGGAGTGCCAAGTGCTTTGGGCTGCCACGGGGTGCCACTAGATGCCACAGGGTGCCACGGGGTGCCACTAGGTGCCAAGGGGTGCCATGGGGTGCCACAATGTGCCACAGTGCTTTGGGCTGCCACTAGGTGCCACAAGGTGCCACAGGGTGCCACTAGGTGCCACAGAGTGCCACGGGGTGCCACTAGGTGCCACAGGGTGCCACAGTGCTTTGGGCTGCCACTATGTGCCACGGGGTGCCACTAGGTGCCACGGGGTGCCACTAGGTGCCACAGTGCTTTGGGCTGCCACGAGGTGCCACTAGGTGCCACTAGGTGCCACACGGTGCCACAGGATGCCACGGGGTGCCACAGTGCTTTGGGCTGCCACTAGGTGCCACGGGGTGCCACTAGGTGCCACAGGGTGCCACGGGGTGCCACAGTGCTTTGGGCTGCCACGAGGTGCCACTAGGTGCCACTAGGTGCTACACGGTGCCAAAAGATGCCACGGGGTGCCACAGTGCTTTGGGCTGCCACTAGGTGCCACGGGGTGCCACAGGGTGCCACTAGGTGCCACGGGGTGCCACTAGGTGCCACAGGGAGCCACGGGGTGCCACAGTGCTTTGGGCTGCCACTAGGTGCCACGAGGTGCCACTAGGTGCCACAGGGTGCCACTAGGTGCCACAGGGTGCCACGGGGTGCCACAGGGTGCCACGGGGTGCCACTAGGTGCCACGGGGTGCCACTAGGTGCCAAGGGGTGCCATGGGGTGCCGCTAGGTGCCACAATGTGCCACAGGGTGCCACAGTGCTTTGGGCTGCCACTAGGTGCCACTAGGTGCTACAGGGTGCCACTAGGTGCCACGGGGTGCCACAGGGTGCCACGGGGTGCCACAGTGCTTTGGGCTGCCACTAGGTGCCACGGGGTGCCACTAGGTGCCACGGGGTGCCACAAGGTGCCACGGGGTGCCACAGTGCTTTGGGCTGCCACGAGGTGCCACTAGGTGCCACTAGGTGCCACACAGTGCCACAGGATGCCACGGGGTGCCACAGTGCTTTGGGCTGCCACCAGGTGCCACCGGGTGCCACTAGGTGCCACGGGGTGCCACTAGGTGCCAAAGGGTGCCACGGGGTGCCACAGTGCTTTGGGCTGCCACGGGGTGCCACTAGGTGCCACTAGGTGCTACACGGTGCCACAGGATGCCACGGGGTGCCACAGTGCTTTGGGCTGCCACGAGGTGCCACCGGGTGCCACTAGGTGCCACGGGGTGCCACTAGGTGCCACAGGGTGCCACGGGGTGCCACAGTGCTTTGGGCTGCCACGAGGTGCCACTAGGTGCCACTAGGTGCTACACGGTGCCACAGGATGCCACGGGGTGCCACTAGGTGCCACGGGGTGCCATGGGGTGCCACGGGGTGCCACAGTGCTTTGGGCTGCCACTAGGTGCCACGGGGTGCCATGGGGTGCCACAGTGCTTTGGGCTGCCACTAGGTGCCACAAGGTGCCACAGGGTGCCACTAGGTGCCACGGGGTGCCACTAAGTGCCACAGGGTGCCACAGTGCTTTGGGCTGCCACTAGGTGCCACGGGGTGCCACAGGGAGCCAAGGGGTGCCACAGTTCTTTGGGCTGCCACTAGGTGCCACGGGGTGCCTCTAGGTGCCACAGGGAGCCACGGGGTGCCACAGTGCTTTGGGCTGCCACGAGGTGCCACGGAGTGCCACAGTGCTTTGGGCTGCCACGGGGTGCCACTAGATGCCACAGGGTGCCACGGGGTGCCACTAGGTGCCAAGGGGTGCCATGGGGTGCCACTAGGTGCCACAATGTGCCACAGTGCTTTGGGCTGCCACTAGGTGCCACAAGGTGCCACAAGGTGCCACTAGGTGCCACAGAGTGCCACGGAGTGCCACTAGGTGCCACGGGGTGCCACTAGGTGCCACAGGGTGCCACAGTGCTTTGGGCTGCCACTATGTGCCACGGGGTGCCACTAGGTGCCACGGGGTGCCACTGGGCTGCCACGAGGTGCCACACGGTGCCACAGGATGCCACGGGGTGCCACAGTGCTTTGGGCTGCCACTAGGTGCCACCGGGTGCCACTAGGTGCCACGGGGTGCCACTAGGTGCCACAGGGTGCCACGGGGTGCCACAGTGCTTTGGGCTGCCACGAGGTGCCACTAGGTGCCACTAGGTGCTACACGGTGCCAAAAGATGCCACGGGGTGCCACAGTGCTTTGGGCTGCCACTAGGTGCCACGGGGTGCCACTAGGTGCCACAGGTTGCCACTAGGTGCCACGGGGTGCCACTAGGTGCCACAGGGTGCCACTAGGTGCCACAGGGTGCCACGGGGTGCCACAGTGCTTTGGGCTGCCACTAGGTGCCACGGGGTCCACTAGGTGCCACAGGGTGCCAAGGGGTGACACTAGGTGCCGCAGTTGCCACAGGGTGCCACTGTGCTTTGGGCTGCCACTAGGTGCCACAAGGTGCCACAGGGTGCCACAGTGCTTTGGGCTGCCACTAGGTGCCACGGGGTGCCACTAGGTGCCACAGGGAGCCAAGGGGTGCCATAGTGCTTTGGGCTGCCACTAGGTGCCACGGGGTGCCTCTAGGTGCCACAGGGAGCCACGGGGTGCCACAGTGCTTTGGGCTGCCACGAGGTGCCACGGAGTGCCACAGTGCTTTGGGCTGCCACTGGGTGCCACTAGGTGCCACAGGGTGCCACGGGGTGCCACAAGGTGCCACTGGGTGCCACTAGGTGCCACTAGGTGCCAAGGGGTGCCATGGGGTGCCACTAGGTGCCACAATGTGCCACAGTGCTTTGGGCTGCCACTAGGTGCCACAAGGTGCCACTAGGTGCCACAGGGTGCCACTAGGTGCCACAGGGTGCCACGGGGTGCCACAGGGTGCCACAGTGCTTTGGGCTGCCACTATGTGCCACGGGGTGCCACTAGGTGCCACAGAGTGCCACGGGGTGCCACTAGGTGCCACGGGGTGCCACTAGGTGCCACAGGGTGCCACAGTGCTTTGGGCTGCCACGAGGTGCCACTAGGTGCCACACCGTGCCACAGGATTCCACGGGGTGCCACAGTGCTTTGGGCTGCCACTAGGTGCCACCGGGTGCCACTAGGTGCCACGGGGTGCCACTAGGTGCCACAGGGTGCCACGGGGTGCCACTAGGTGCCATGGGGTGCCACTAGGTGCCAAAGGGTGCCACTAGGTGCCACAGGGTGCCACTAGGTGCCACGGGGTGCCACAGTGCTTTGGGCTGCCACTAGGTGCCACAGGGTCCACTAGGTGCCACAGGGTGCCACGGGGTGACACTAGGTGCCACAGTTGCCACAGGGTGCCACAGTGCTTTGGGCTGCCACTAGGTGCCACGGGGTGCCACTAGGTGCCACGGGGTGCCACAGGGTGCCACGGGGTGCCACTAGGTGCCACAGGGTGCCACTAGGTGCCACGGGGTGCCACTAGGTGCCACAGGGTGCCAAGGGCTGCCACAGTGCTTTGGGCTGCCACTAGGTGCCACAGGGTCCACTAGGTGCCACAGGGTGCCAAGGGGTGACACTAGGTGCCGCAGTTGCCACAGGGTGCCACTGTGCTTTGGGCTGCCACTAGGTGCCATTAGGTGCCACTAGGTGCCAAAGGGTGCCACTGGGTGCCACGGGGTGCCACAGGGTGCCACTAGGTGCCACAGGGTGCCACAGTGCTTTGGGCTGCCACTAGGTGCCACGGGGTGCCACTAGATGCCACAGGAAGCCAAGGGGTGCCACAGTGCTTTGGGCTGCCACTAGGTGCCACGGGGTGCCTCTAGGTGCCACAGGGAGCCACGGGGTGCCACAGTGCTTTGGGCTGCCACGAGGTGCCACGGAGTGCCACAGTGCTTTGGGCTGCCACGGGGTGCCACTAGGTGCCACAGGGTGCCACGGGGTGCCACTAGGTGCCACTGGGTGCCACTAGGTGCCAAGGGGTGCCATGGGGTGCCACTAGGTGCCACAATGTGCCACAGTGCTTTGGGCTGCCACTAGGTGCCACAAGGTGCCACTAGGTGCCACAGGGTGCCACTAGGTGCCACAGGGTGCCACGGGGTGCCACAGGGTGCCACAGTGCTTTGGGCTGCCACTATGTGCCACGGGGTGCCACTAGGTGCCACAGAGTGCCACGGGGTGCCACTAGGTGCCACAGGGTGCCACAGTGTTTTGGGCTGCCACGAGGTGCCACTAGGTGCCACACGGTGCCACAGGATGCCACGGGGTGCCACAGTGCTTTGGGCTGCCACTAGGTGTCACCGGGTGCCACTAGGTGCCACAGGGTGCCACGGGGTGCCACAGTGCTTTGGGCTGCCACGAGGTGCCACTAGGTGCCACTAGGTGCAACACGGTGCCACAGGATGCCACGGGGTGCCACAGTGCTTTGGGCTGCCACTAGGTGCCACGGGGTGCCACTAGGTGCCACGGGGTGCCACTAGGTGCCATGGGGTGCCACAGGGTGCCACTAGGTGCCACGGGGTGCCACTAGGTGCCACAGGGTGCCACGGGGTGCCACAGTGCTTTGGGCTGCCACTAGGTGCCACGGGGTGCCACTAGGTGCCACGGGGTGCCACTAGGTGCCACAGGGTGCCATGGGATGCCACTAGGTGCCACAGGGTGCCACTAGGTGCCACGGGGTGCCACTAGGTGCCACAGGGTGCCAAGGGGTGCCACAGTGCTTTGGGCTGCCACTAGGTGCCACGAGGTGCCACTAGGTGCCACAGGGTGCCAAGGGATGACACTAGGTGCCGCAGTTACCACAGGGTGCCACTGTGCTTTGGGCTGCCACTAGGTGCCACAAGGTGCCACTAGGTGCCACAGGGTGCCACTAGGTGCCACGGGGTGCCACAGGGTGCCACAGTGCTTTGGGCTGCCACTAGGTGCCACGGGGTGCCACTAGGTGCCACAGGGAGCCAAGGGGTGCCACAGTGCTTTGGGCTGCCACTAGGTGCCACGGGGTGCCTCTAGGTGCCACAGGGAGCCACGGGGTGCCACAGTGCTTTGGGCTGCCACGAGGTGCCACGGAGTGCCACAGTGCTTTGGGCTGCCACGGGGTGCCACTAGGTGCCACAGGGTGCCACGGGGTGCCACTAGGTGCCACTGGGTGCGACAGGGTGCCACTAGGTGCCACTAGGTGCCACGGGGTGCCACTAGGTGCCACGGGGTGCCACTAGGTGCCACGGGGTGCCATGGGGTGCCACAGGGTGCCACGGGGTGCCACAGTGCTTTGGGCTGCCACTAGGTGCCACGGGGTGCCATGGGGTGCCACAGTGCTTTGGGCTGCCACTAGGTGCCACAAGGTGCCACTAGGTGCCACAGGGTGCCACTAGGTGCCACGGGGTGCCACTAAGTGCCACTAGGTGCCACAGGGTGCCACTAGGTGCCACAGGGTGCCACAGTGCTTTGGGCTGCCACTAGGTGCCACGGGGTGCCACTAGGTGCCACAGGGAGCCAAGGGGTGCCACAGTGCTTTGGGCTGCCACTAGGTGCCACGGGGTGCCTCTAGGTGCCACAGGGAGCCACGGGGTGCCACAGTGCTTTGGGCTGCCACGAGGTGCCACGAAGTTCCACAGTGCTTTGGGCTGCCACGGGGTGCCACTAGGTGCCACAGGGTGCCACGGGGTGCCACTAGGTGCCATGGGGTGCCACTAGGTGCCACTGGGTGCCACTAGGTGCCAAGGGGTGCCATGGGGTGCCGCTAGGTGCCACAATGTGCCACAGGGTGCCACAGTGCTTTGGGCTGCCACTAGGTGCTACAGGGCGCCACTAGGTGCCACGGGGTGCCACAGGGTGCCACGGGGTGCCACAGGGTGCCACAGTGCTTTGGGCTGCCACTAGGTGCCACGGGGTGCCACTAGGTGCCACAGAGTGCCACGGGGTGCCACTAGGTGCCACGGGGTGCCACAGTGCTTTGGGCTGCCACGAGGTGCCACTAGGTGCCACTAGGTGCCACACAGTGCCACAGGATGCCACGGGGTGCCACAGTGCTTTGGGCTGCCACCAGGTGCCACCGGGTGCCACTAGGTGCCACTGGGTGCCACTAGGTGCCACAGGGTGCCACGGGGTGCCACAGTGCTTTGGGCTGCCACGGGGTGCCACTAGGTGCTACACGGTGCCACAGGATGCCACGGGGTGCCACAGTGCTTTGGGCTGCCACTAGGTGCCACCGGGTGCCACTAGGTGCCACGGGGTGCCACAGGGTGCCACGGGGTGCCACAGTGCTTTGGGCTGCCACGAGGTGCCACTAGGTGCCACTAGGTGCTACACGGTGCCACAGGATGCCACGGGGTGCCACTACGTGCCACGGGGTGCCATGGGGTGCCACGGGGTGCCACGGGGTGCCACAGTGCTTTGGGCTGCCACTAGGTGCCACGGGGTGCCATGGGGTGCCACAGTGCTTTGGGTTGCCACTAGGTGTCACGGGGTGCCTCTAGGTGCCACAGGGTGCCACAGGGAGCCACGGGGTGCCACAGTGCTTTGGGCTGCCACGAGGTGCCACGGAGTGCCACAGTGCTTTGGGCTGCCACTGGGTGCCACTAGGTGCCACAGGGTGCCACGGGGTGCCACTAGGTGCCACTGGGTGCCACTAGGTGCCAAGGGGTGCCATGGGGTGCCACTAGGTGCCACAATGTGCCACAGTGCTTTGGGCTGCCACTAGGTGCCACAAGGTGCCACTAGGTGCCACAGGGTGCCACTAGGTGCCACAGGGTGCCACGGGGTGCCACAGGGTGCCACAGTGCTTTGGGCTGCCACTATGTGCCACGGGGTGCCACTAGGTGCCACAGAGTGCCACGGGGTGCCACTAGGTGCCACGGGGTGCCACTAGGTGCCACAGGGTGCCACAGTGCTTTGGGCTGCCACGAGGTGCCACTAGGTGCCACACGGTGCCACAGGATGCCACGGGGTGCCACAGTGCTTTGGGCTGCCACTAGGTGCCACCGGGTGCCACTAGGTGCCACGGGGTGCCACTAGGTGCCACAGGGTGCCACGGGGTGCCACAGTGCTTTGGGCTGCCACGAGGTGCCACTAGGTGCTACACGGTGCTACAGGATGCCACGGGGTGCCACAGTGCTTTGGGCTGCCACTAGGTGCCACGGGGTGCCACTAGGTGCCACAGGGTGCCACGGGGTGCCACTAGGTGCCATGGGGTGCCACTAGGTGCCACAGGGTGCCACTAGGTGCCACGGGGTGCCACTAGGTGCCACAGGGTGCCACAGGGTGCCACGGGGTGCCACAGTGCTTTGGGCTGCCACTAGGTGCCACGGGGTCCACTAGGTGCCACAGGGTGCCACGGGGTGACACTAGGTGCCACAGTTGCCACAGGGTGCCACAGTGCTTTGGGCTGCCACTAGGTGCCACGGGGTGCCACTAGGTGCCACGGGGTGCCACGGGGTGCCACTAGGTGCCACAGGGTGCCACGGGGTGCCACTAGGTGCCACAGGGTGCCACAGGGTGCCAAGGGGTGCCACAGTGCTTTGGGCTGCCACTAGGTGCCACGGGGTCCACTAGTTGCCAAGGGGTGACACTAGGTGCCGCAGTTGCCACAGGGTGCCACTGTGCTTTGGGCTGCCACTAGGTGCCACAGGGTGCCACTAGGTGCCACGGGGTGCCACAGGGTGCCACAGGGTGCCACAGTGCTTTGGGCTGCCACTAGGTGCCACGGGGTGCCACTAGGTGCCACTGGGTGCCACTAGGTGCCAAGGGGTGCCATGGGGTGCCACTAGGTGCCACAATGTGCCACAGTGCTTTGGGCTGCCACTAGGTGCCACAAGGTGCCACTAGGTGCCACAGGGTGCCACTAGGTGCCACAGGGTGCCACTAGGTGCCACAGGGTGCCACGGGGTGCCACAGGGTGCCACAGTGCTTTGGGCTGCCACTATGTGCCACGGGGTGCCACTAGGTGCCACAGAGTGCCACGGGGTGCCACTAGGTGCCACGGGGTGCCACTAGGTGCCACAGGGTGCCACAGTGCTTTGGGCTGCCACGAGGTGCCACTAGGTGCCACACGGTGCCACAGGCTGCCACGGGGTGCCACAGTGCTTTGGGCTGCCACTAGGTGCCACTGGGTGCCACTAGGTGCCACAGGGTGCCACGGGGTGCCACAGTGCTTTGGGCTGCCACGAGGTGCCACTAGGTGCCACTAGGTGCAACACGGTGCCACAGGATGCCACGGGGTGCCACAGTGCTTTGGGCTGCCACTAGGTGCCACGGGGTGCCACTAGGTGCCATGGGGTGCCACAGGGTGCCACTAGGTGCCACGGGGTGCCACTAGGTGCCACAGGGTGCCACGGGGTGCCACAGTGCTTTGGGCTGCCACTAGGTGCCACGGGGTCCACTAGGTGCCACAGGGTGCCACGGGGTGACACTAGGTGCCACAGGGTGCCACAGTGCTTTGGGCTGCCACTAGGTGCCACGGGGTGCCACTAGGTGCCATGGGGTGCCACAGGGTGCCACGGGGTGCCACTAGGTGCCACAGGGTGCCACTAGGTGCCACGGGGTGCCACTAGGTGCCACAGGGTGCCAAGGGGTGCCACAGTGCTTTGGGCTGCCACTAGGTGCCACAGGGTGCCAAGGGGTGACACTAGGTGCCGCAGTTACCACAGGGTGCCACTGTGCTTTGGGCTGCCACTAGGTGCCACAAGGTGCCACTAGGTGCCACAGGGTGCCACTAGGTGCCACGGGGTGCCACAGGGTGCCACTAGGTGCCACAGGGTGCCACAGTGCTTTGGGCTGCCACTAGGTGCCACGGGGTGCCACTGGGTGCCACAGGGAGCCAAGGGGTGCCACAGTGCTTTGGGCTGCCACTAGGTGCCACGGGGTGCCTCTAGGTGCCACAGGGAGCCACGGGGTGCCACAGTGCTTTGGGCTGCCACGAGGTGCCACGGAGTGCCACAGTGCTTTGGGCTGCCACGGGGTGCCACTAGGTGCCACGGGGTGCCACTAGGTGCCACTGGGTGCGACAGGGTGCCACTAGGTGCCACTAGGTGCCACGGGGTGCCACTAGGTGCCACCGGGTGCCACGGGGTGCCACTAGGTGCCACGGGGTGCCATGGGGTGCCACAGGGTGCCACGGGGTGCCACAGTGCTTTGGGCTGCCACTAGGTGCCACGGGGTGCCATGGGGTGCCACAGTGCTTTGGGCTGCCACTAGGTGCCACAAGGTGCCACAAGGTGCCACAGGGTGCCACTAGGTGCCACGGGGTGCCACTAAGTGCCACTAGGTGCCACAGGGTGCCACTCGGTGCCACAGTGCTTTGGGCTGCCACTAGGTGCCAGGGGGTGCCACTGGGTTCCACAGGAAGCCAAGGGGTGCCACAGTGCTTTGGGCTGCCACTATGTGCCACGGGGTGCCACTAGGTGCCACGGGGTGCCACTAGGTGCCACAGTGCTTTGGGCTGCCACGAGGTGCCACTAGGTGCCACTAGGTGCCACACGGTGCCACAGGATGCCACGGGGTGCCACAGTGCTTTGGGCTGCCACTAGGTGCCACCGGGTGCCACTAGGTGCCACGGGGTGCCACTAGGTGCCACAGGGTGCCACGGGGTGCCACAGTGCTTTGGGCTGCCACGAGGTGCCACTAGGTGCCACTTGGTGCTACACGGTGCCAAAAGATGCCACGGGGTGCCACAGTGCTTTGGGCTGCCACTAGGTGCCACGGGGTGCCACTAGGTGCCACAGGTTGCCACTAGGTGCCACGGGGTGCCACTAGGTGCCACAGGGTGCCACTAGGTGCCACGGGGTGCCACAGTGCTTTGGGCTGCCACTAGGTGCCACGGGGTCCACTAGGTGCCACAGGGTGCCAAGGGGTGACACTAGGTGCCGCAGTTGCCACAGGGTGCCACTGTGCTTTGGGCTGCCACTAGGTGCCACAAGGTGCCACTAGGTGCCACAGGGTGCCACTAGGTGCCACAGGGTGCCACAGTGCTTTGGGCTGCCACTAGGTGCCACGGGGTGCCACTAGGTGCCACAGGGAGCCAAGGGGTGCCATAGTGCTTTGGGCTGCCACTAGGTGCCACGGGGTGCCACTAGGTGCCACAGAGTGCCACGGGGTGCCACTAGGTGCCACAGGGTGCCACAGTGCTTTGGGCTGCCACGAGGTGCCACTAGGTGCCACACCGTGCCACAGGATTCCACGGGGTGCCACAGTGCTTTGGGCTGCCACTAGGTGCCACCGGGTGCCACTAGGTGCCACGGGGTGCCACTAGGTGCCACTAGGTGCCACAGGGTGCCACGGGGTGCCACAGTGCTTTGGGCTGCCACGAGGTGCCACTAGGTGCTACACGGTGCCACAGGATGCCACAGGGTGCCACAGTGCTTTGGGCTGCCACTAGGTGCCACGGGGTGCCACTAGGTGCCACGGGGTGCCACTAAGTGCCACTAGGTGCCACAGGGTGCCACTCGGTGCCACAGTGCTTTGGGCTGCCACTAGGTGCCACGGGGTGCCACTAGGTTCCACAGGGAGCCAAGGGGTGCCACAGTGCTTTGGGCTGCCACTATGTGCCACGGGGTGCCACTAGGTGCCACGGGGTGCCACTAGGTGCCACAGTGCTTTGGGCTGCCACGAGGTGCCACTAGGTGCCACTAGGTGCCACACGGTGCCACAGGATGCCACGGGGTGCCACAGTGCTTTGGGCTGCCACTAGGTGCCACCGGGTGCCACTAGGTGCCACGGGGTGCCACTAGGTGACACAGGGTGCCACGGGGTGCCACTAGGTGCCACTGGGTGCGACAGGGTTCCACTAGGTGCCACAGGGTGCCACGGGGTGCCACAGGGTGCCACTAGGTGCCACAGGGTGCCACAGTGCTTTGGGCTGCCACTAGGTGCCACTGGGTGCCACTAGGTGCCAAGGGGTGCCATGGGGTGCCACTAGGTGCCACAATGTGCCACAGTGCTTTGGGCTGCCACTAGGTGCCACAAGGTGCCACTAGGTGCCACTAGGTGCCACAGGGTGCCACGGGGTGCCACAGGGTGCCACAGTGCTTTGGGCTGCCACTATGTGCCACGGGGTGCCACTAGGTGCCACAGAGTGCCACGGGGTGCCACTAGGTGCCACGGGGTGCCACTAGGTGCCACAGGGTGCCACAGTGCTTTGGGCTGCCACGAGGTGCCACTAGGTGCCACACAGTGCCACAGGATGCCACGGGGTGCCACAGTGCTTTGGGCTGCCACTAGGTGCCACCGGGTGCCACTAGGTGCCACAGGGTGCCACGGGGTGCCACAGTGCTTTGGGCTGCCACGAGGTGCCACTAGGTGCCACTAGGTGCAACACGGTGCCACAGGATGCCACGGGGTGCCACAGTGCTTTGGGCTGCCACTATGTGCCACGGGGTGCCACTAGGTGCCACGGGGTGCCACTAGGTGCCACAGTGCTTTGGGCTGCCACGAGGTGCCACTAGGTGCCACTAGGTGCCACACGGTGCCACATGATGCCACGGGGTGCCACAGTGCTTTGGGCTGCCACTAGGTGCCACCGGGTGCCACTAGGTGCCACAGGGTGCCACGGGGTGCCACAGTGCTTTGGGCTGCCACGAGGTGCCACTAGGTGCCACTAGGTGCAACACGGTGCCACAGGGAGCCAAGGGGTGCCACAGTGCTTTGGGCTGCCACTATGTGCCACGGGGTGCCACTAGGTGCCACGGGGTGCCACTAGGTGCCACAGTGCTTTGGGCTGCCACGAGGTGCCACTAGGTGCCACTAGGTGCCACACGGTGCCACAGGATGCCACGGGGTGCCACAGTGCTTTGGGCTGCCACTAGGTGCCACCGGGTGCCACTAGGTGCCACGGGGTGCCACTAGGTGCCACAGGGTGCCACGGGGTGCCACAGTGCTTTGGGCTGCCACGAGGTGCCACTAGGTGCCACTTGGTGCTACACGGTGCCAAAAGATGCCACGGGGTGCCACAGTGCTTTGGGCTGCCACTAGGTGCCACGGGGTGCCACTAGGTGCCACAGGTTGCCACTAGGTGCCACGGGGTGCCACTAGGTGCCACAGGGTGACACTAGGTGCCACGGGGTGCCACAGTGCTTTGGGCTGCCACTAGGTGCCACGGGGTCCACTAGGTGCCACAGGGTGCCAAGGGGTGACACTAGGTGCCGCAGTTGCCACAGGGTGCCACTGTGCTTTGGGCTGCCACTAGGTGCCACAAGGTGCCACTAGGTGCCACAGGGTGCCACTAGGTGCCACAGGGTGCCACAGTGCTTTGGGCTGCCACTAGGTGCCACGGGGTGCCACTAGGTGCCACAGGGAGCCAAGGGGTGCCATAGTGCTTTGGGCTGCCACTAGGTGCCACGGGGTGCCTCTAGGTGCCACAGGGAGCCACGGGGTGCCACAGTGCTTTGGGCTGCCACGAGGTGCCACGGAGTGCCACAGTGCTTTGGGCTGCCACTGGATGCCACTAGGTGCCACAGGGTGCCATGGGGTGCCACTAGGTGCCACTGGGTGCCACTAGGTGCCAAGGGGTGCCATGGGGTGCCACTAGGTGCCACAATGTGCCACAGTGCTTTGGGCTGCCACTAGGTGCCACAAGGTGCCACTAGGTGCCACAGGGTGCCACTAGGTGCCACAGGGTGCCACGGGGTGCCACATGGTGCCACAGTGCTTTGGGCTGCCACTATGTGCCACGGGGTGCCACTAGGTGCCACAGAGTGCCACGGGGTGCCACTAGGTGCCACAGGGTGCCACAGTGCTTTGGGCTGCCACGAGGTGCCACTAGGTGCCACACCGTGCCACAGGATTCCACGGGGTGCCACAGTGCTTTGGGCTGCCACTAGGTGCCACCGGGTGCCACTAGGTGCCACGGGGTGCCACTAGGTGCCACAGGGTGCCACGGGGTGCCACAGTGCTTTGGGCTGCCACGAGGTGCCACTAGGTGCTACACGGTGCCACAGGATGCCACAGGGTGCCACAGTGCTTTGGGCTGCCACTAGGTGCCACGGGGTGCCACTAGGTGCCACGGGGTGCCACTAAGTGCCACTAGGTGCCACAGGGTGCCACTCGGTGCCACAGTGCTTTGGGCTGCCACTAGGTGCCACGGGGTGCCACTAGGTTCCACAGGGAGCCAAGGGGTGCCACAGTGCTTTGGGCTGCCACTATGTGCCACGGGGGTGCCACTAGGTGCCACGGGGTGCCACTAGGTGCCACAGTGCTTTGGGCTGCCACGAGGTGCCACTAGGTGCCACTAGGTGCCACACGGTGCCACAGGATGCCACGGGGTGCCACAGTGCTTTGGGCTGCCACTAGGTGCCACCGGGTGCCACTAGGTGCCACGGGGTGCCACTAGGTGACACAGGGTGCCACGGGGTGCCACTAGGTGCCACTGGGTGCGACAGGGTTCCACTAGGTGCCACAGGGTGCCACGGGGTGCCACAGGGTGCCACTAGGTGCCACAGGGTGCCACAGTGCTTTGGGCTGCCACTAGGTGCCACTGGGTGCCACTAGGTGCCAAGGGGTGCCATGGGGTGCCACTAGGTGCCACAAGGTGCCACTAGGTGCCACTAGGTGCCACAGGGTGCCACGGGGTGCCACAGGGTGCCACAGTGCTTTGGGCTGCCACTATGTGCCACGGGGTGCCACTAGGTGCCACAGAGTCCCACGGGGTGCCACTAGGTGCCACGGGGTGCCACTAGGTGCCACAGGGTGCCACAGTGCTTTGGGCTGCCACGAGGTGCCACTAGGTGCCACACGGTGCCACAGGATGCCACGGGGTGCCACAGTGCTTTGGGCTGCCACTAGGTGCCACCTGGTGCCACTAGGTGCCACAGGGTGCCACGGGGTGCCACAGTGCTTTGGGCTGCCACGAGGTGCCACTAGGTGCCACTAGGTGCAACACGGTGCCACAGGATGCCACGGGGTGCCACAGTGCTTTGGGCTGCCACTAGGTGCCACGGGGTGCCACTAGGTGCCACGGGGTGCCACTAGGTGCCACAGGGTGCCACGGGGTGCCACTAGGTGCCATGGGGTGCCACAGGGTGCCACTAGGTGCCACGGGGTGCCACTAGGTGCCACAGGGTGCCACGGGGTGCCACAGTGCTTTGGGCTGCCACTAGGTGCCACGGGGTCCACTAGGTGCCACAGGGTGCCACGGGGTGACACTAGGTGCCACAGGGTGCCACAGTGCTTTGGGCTGCCACTAGGTGCCACAGGGTGCCACGGGGTGCCACTAGGTGCCACAGGGTGCCACTGTGCTTTGGGCTGCCACTAGGTGCCACAAGGTGCCACTAGGTGCCACGGGGTGCCACAGGGTGCCACTAGGTGCCACAGGGTGCCACAGTGCTTTGGGCTGCCACTAGGTGCCACGGGGTGCCACTAGGTGCCACAGGGAGCCAAGGGGTGCCACAGTGCTTTGGGCTGCCACTAGGTGCCACGGGTTGCCTCTAGGTGCCACAGGGAGCCACGGGGTGCCACAGTGCTTTGGGCTGCCACGAGGTACCACGGAGTGCCACAGTGCTTTGGGCTGCCACGGGGTGCCACTAGGTGCCACGGGGTGCCACTAGTTGCCACTGGGTGCGACAGGGTGCCACTAGGTGCCACTAGGTGCCACGGGGTGCCACCAGGTGCCACTGGGTGCCACGGGGTGCCACGGGGTGCCATGGGGTGCCACAGGGTGCCACGGGGTGCCACAATGCTTTGGGCTGCCACTAGGTGCCACGGGGTGCCATGGGGTGCCACAGTGCTTTGGGCTGCCACTAGGTGCCACAAGGTGCCACAAGGTGCCACAGGGTGCCACTAGGTGCCACGGGGTGCCACTAAGTGCCACTAGGTGCCACAGGGTGCCACTAGGTGCCACAGTGCTTTGGGCTGCCACTAGGTGCCACGGGGTGCCACTAGGTGCCACAGGGAGCCAAGGGGTGCCACAGTGCTTTGGGCTGCCACTAGGTGCCACGGGGTGCCTCTAGGTGCCACAGGGAGCCATGGGGTGCCACAGTGCTTTGGGCTGCCACGAGGTGCCACGAAGTGCCACAGTGCTTTGGGCTGCCACGGGGTGCCACTAGGTGCCACAGGGTGCCACGGGGTGCCACTAGGTGCCACGGGGTGCCACTTGGTGCCACTGGGTGCCACTAGGTGCCAAGGGGTGC
Source organism: Atherinomorus stipes (assembly GCA_023101725.1). NCBI lineage: Eukaryota > Metazoa > Chordata > Actinopteri > Atheriniformes > Atherinidae > Atherinomorus > Atherinomorus stipes. The sequence goes on from JALJCO010000902.1 coordinate 65,609, forward strand.
CATGGGGTGCCGCTAGGTGCCACAATGTGCCACAGGGTGCCACAGTGCTTTGGGCTGCCACTAGGTGCCACTAGGTGCTACAGGGTGCCACTAGGTGCCACAGAGTGCCATGGGGTGCCACAGTGCTTTGGGCTGCCACGAGGTGCCACTAGGTGCCACTAGGTGCCACACAGTGCCACAGGATGCCACGGGGTGCCACAGTGCTTTGGGCTGCCACTAGGTGCCACCGGGTGCCACTAGGTGCCATGGGGTGCCACAGGGTGCCATGGGGTGCCACAGTGCTTTGGGCTGCCACGGGGTGCCACTAGGTGCCACTAGGTGCTACACGGTGCCACAGGATGCCACGGGGTGCCACAGTGCTTTGGGCTGCCACTAGGTGCCACCGGGTGCCACTAGGTGCCACGGGGTGCCACTAGGTGCCACAGGGTGCTTTACGGTGCCACAGGATGCCACGGGGTGCCACTAGGTGCCACGGGGTGCCATGGGGTGCCACGGGGTGCCACAGTGCTTTGGGCTGCCACTAGGTGCCACGGGGTGCCATGGGGTGCCACAGTGCTTTGGGCTGCCACTAGGTGCCACAAGGTGCCACAGGGTGCCACTAGGTGCCACGGGGTGCCACTAAGTGCCACTAGGTGCCACAGGGTGCCACCAGGGGCCACAGGGTGCCACAGTGCTTTGGGCTGCCACTAGGTGCCACGGGGTCCACTAGGTGCCACAGGGTGCCACGGGGTGACACTAGGTGCCACAGGGTGCCACAGTGCTTTGGGCTGCCACTAGGTGCCACGGGGTGCCACTAGGTGCCACAGGGTGCCACGGGGTGCCACTAGGTGCCACAGGGTGCCACTAGGTGCCACGGGGTGCCACAGGGTGCCAAGGGGTGCCACAGTGCTTTGGGCTGCCACTAGGTGCCACGAGGTGCCACTAGGTGCCACAGGGTGCCAAGGGGTGACACTAGGTGCCGCAGTTACCATAGGGTGCCACTGTGCTTTCGGCTGCCACTAGGTGCCACAAGGTGCCACTAGGTGCCACAGGGTGCCACTAGGTGCCACGGGATGCCACAGGGTGCCACTAGGTGCCACAGGGTGCCACAGTGCTTTGGGCTGCCACTAGGTGCCACGGGGTGCCACTAGGTGCCACAGGGAGCCAAGGGGTGCCACAGTGCTTTGGGCTGCCACTAGGTGCCACGGGGTGCCTCTAGGTGCCACAGGGAGCCACGGGGTGCCACAGTGCTTTGGGCTGCCACGAGGTGCCACGGAGTGCCACAGAGCTTTGGGCTGCCACGGGGTGCCACTAGGTGGCACAGGGTGCCACGGGGTGCCACTAGGTGCCACTGGGTGCGACAGGGTGCCACAAGGTGCCACGGGGTGCCACTAGGTGCCACGGGGTGCCATGGGGTGCCACGGGGTGCCACAGTGCTTTGGGCTGCCACTAGGTGCCACGGGGTGCCATGGGGTGCCACAGTGCTTTGGGCTGCCACTAGGTGCCACAAGGTGCCACTAGGTGCCACAGGGTGCCACTAGGTGCCACGGGGTGCCACTAAGTGCCACTAGGTGCCACAGGGTGCCACTAGGTGCCACAGGGTGCCACAGTGCTTTGGGCTGCCACTAGGTGCCACGGGGTGCCACTAGGTGCCACAGGGAGCCAAGGGGTGCCACAGTGCTTTGGGCTGCCACTAGGTGCCACGGGGTGCCTCTAGGTGCCACAGGGAGCCACGGGGTGCCACAGTGCTTTGGGCTGCCACGAGGTGCCACGAAGTGCCACAGTGCTTTGGGCTGCCACGGGGTGCCACTAGGTGCCACAGGGTGCCACTAGGTGCCACGGGGTGCCACTAGGTGCCACTGGGTGCCACTAGGTGCCACAGTGCTTTGGGCTGCCACTAGGTGCTACAGGGTGCCACTAGGTGCCACGGGGTGCCACAGGGTGCCACAGTGCTTTGGGCTGCCACTAGGTGCCACGGGGTGCCACTAGGTGCCACAGAGTGCCACGGGGTGCCACAGTGCTTTGGGCTGCCACGAGGTGCCACTAGGTGCCACTAGGTGCCACACAGTGCCACAGGAAGCCACGGGGTGCCACAGTGCTTTGGGCTGCCACTAGGTGCCACGGGGTGCCACTAGGTGCCACAGGGTGCCACGGGGTGCCACAGTGCTTTGGGCTGCCACGGGGTGCCACTAGGTGCCACTAGGTGCTACACGGTGCCACAGGATGCCACGGGGTGCCACAGTGCTTTGGGCTGCCACTAGGTGCCACCGGGTGCCACGGGGTGCCACTAGGTGCCACAGGGTGCCATGGGGTGCCACAGTGCTTTGGGCTGCCACGAGGTGCCACGAGGTGCCACTAGGTGCTACACGGTGCCACAGGATGCCACGGGGTGCCACTAGGTGCCACGGGGTGCCACTAGGTGCCACGGGGTGCCACAGTGCTTTGGGCTGCCACTAGGTGCCACGGGGTGCCATGGGGTGCCACAGTGCTTTGGGCTGCCACTAGGTGCCACGGGGTGCCTCTAGGTGCCACAGGGGTGGGGGGGGGGGGGGGGGGGGGGGGGGGGGGGGGGGGAGCCACGGGGTGCCACAGTGCTTTGGGCTGCCACTAGGTGCCACAAAAGGGGTGCCACTAGGTGCCACAGGGTGCTTCGGGGTGCCACTAGGATGGGTAAGGCCAGGGGGCGACAAGGGGGAGGGTGCCACTAGGTGCCACGGGGTGCCACAGTGCTTTGGGCTGCCACTAGGTGTAGGTGCCACGGTGGGTGCCACAGGGTGCCAGAGGGTGAAGAGAAACAGTGCTTTGGGCTGCCACCTAGGTGCCACGGGGTGCCACTAGGTGCCACAGGGTGCCACAGGGTGCCAAAGGGGGGGGGGGGTGCCACAGTGCTTTGGGCTGCCACTAGGTGCCACGGGGTCCACTAGGTGCCACAGGGTGCCAAGGGGTGACACTAGGTGCCGCGTTGCCACAGGGTGCCAGGGCATGTGCTTTGGGCTGCCACTAGGTGCCACAGAGTGCCACAGGGTGCCACGGGGTGCCTCGGGGTGCCACTAGGTGCCACAGGGTGCCACAGTGCTTTGGGCTGCCACTAGGTGCCACGGGGTGCCACTAGGTGCCACAGGGTGCCATGGGGTGCCACAGTGCTTTGGGCTGCCACTAGGTGCCACGGGGTGCCTCTAGGTGCCACAGGGAGCCACGGTGTGCCACAGTGCTTTGGGCTGCCACGAGGTGCCACGGAGTGCCACAGTGCTTTGGGCTGCCACTGGGTGCCACTAGGTGCCACAGGGTGCCACGGGGTGCCACTAGGTGCCACTGGGTGCCACTAGGTGCCAAGGGGTGCCATGGGGTGCCACAATGTGCCACAGTGCTTTGGGCTGCCACTAGGTGCCACAAGGTGCCACTAGGTGCCACAGGGTGCCACTAGGTGCCACAGGGTGCCACGGGGTGCCACAGGGTGCCACAGTGCTTTGGGCTGCCACTATGTGCCACGGGGTGCCACTAGGTGCCACAGAGTGCCACGGGGTGCCACTAGGTGCCACGGGGTGCCACTAGGTGCCACAGGGTGCCACAGTGCTTTGGGCTGCCACGAGGTGCCACTAGGTGCCACACGGTGCCACAGGATGCCACGGGGTGCCACAGTGCTTTGGGCTGCCACTAGATGCCACCGGGGGGTGCCACAGGGTGCCACGGGGTGCCACAGTGCTTTGGGCTGCCACGAGGTGCCACTAGGTGCCACTAGGTGCAACACGGTGCCACAGGATGCCACGGGGTGCCACAGTGCTTTGGGCTGCCACTAGGTGCCACCGGGTGCCACTAGGTGCCACATGGGTGCCACGGGGTGCCACTAGGTGCCATGGGGTGCCACTAGGTGCCACAGGGTGCCACTAGGTGCCACGGGGTGCCACAGGGTGCCACCGGGTGCCACAGTGCTTTGGGCTGCCACTAGGTGCCACGGGGTCCACTAGGTGCCACAGGGTGCCACGGGGTGACACTAGGTGCCACAGGGTGCCACAGTGCTTGGGCTGCCACTAGGTGCCACGGGGTGCCACTAGGTGCCACGGGGTGCCCTCAGTGCCACAGGGTGCCACGGGGTGCCACTAGGTGCCACAGGGTGCCACTAGGTGCCACGGGGTGCCACTAGGTGCCACGGGGTGCCACTAGGTGCCACAGGGTGCCAAGGGGTGCCACAGTGCTTTGGGCTGCCACTAGGTGCCACGAGGTGCCACTAGGTGCCACAGGGTGCCAAGGGGTGACACTAGGTGCCGCAGTTACCACAGGGTGCCACTGTGCTTTGGGCTGCCACTAGGTGCCACAAGGTGCCACTAGGTGCCACAGGGTGCCACTAGGTGCCACAGGGTGCCACTAGGTGCCACAGGGTGCCACAGTGCTTTGGGCTGCCACTAGGTGCCACGGGGTGCCACTAGGTGCCACAGGGAGCCAAGGGGTGCCACAGTGCTTTGGGCTACCACTAGGTGCCACGGGGTGCCTCTAGGTGCCACAGGGAGCCACGGGGTGCCACAGTGCTTTGGGCTGCCACGAGGTGCCACGGAGTGCCACAGTGCTTTGGGCTGCCACGGGGTGCCACTAGGTGCCACAGGGTGCCACGGGGTGCCACTAGGTGCCACTGGGTGCCACTAGGTGCCAAGGGGTGCCATGGGGTGCCACTAGGTGCCAGAATGTGCCACAGTGCTTTGGGCTGCCACTAGGTGCCACAAGGTGCCACTAGGTGCCAGGGGCGGTGCCACGGGGTGCCACAGGGTGCCACAGTGCTTTGGGCTGCCACTATGTGCCACGGGGTGCCACTAGGTGCCACAGAGTGCCACGGGGTGCCACTAGGTGCCACGGGGTGCCACTAGGTGCCACAGTGCTTTGGGCTGCCACTAGGTGCCACATGGTGCCACATGGTGCCACAGGATGCCACGGTGTGCCACAGTGCTTTGGGCTGCCACTAGGTGCCACCGGGTGCCACTAGGTGCCACGGGGTGCCACTAGGTGCCACAGGGTGCCACGGGGTGCCACAGTGCTTTGGGCTGCCACGAGGTGCCACTAGGTGCCACTAGGTGCTACAAGGTGCCACAGGATGCCACGGGGTGCCACAGTGCTTTGGGCTGCCACTAGGTGCCACCAGGTGCCACTAGGTGCCACGGGGTGCCACTAGGTGCCACAGGGTGCCACGGGGTGCCACTAGGTGCCATGGGGTGCCACTAGGTGCCACAGGGTGCCATTAGGTGCCACGGGGTGCCACTAGGTGCCACGGGGTGCCACTAGGTGCCACGGGGTGCCACTAGGTGCCACAGGGTGCCACTAGGTGCCACAGGGTGCCACGGGGTGCCACAGTGCTTTGGGCTGCCACTAGGTGCCACGGGGTCCACTAGGTGCCACAGGGTGCCACTAGGTGCCACATGGTGCCACATGGTGCCACAGTTGCCACAGGGTGCCACAGTGCTTTGGGCTGCCACTAGGTGCCACGGGGTGCCACAGGGTCCCACGGGGTGCCACTAGGTGCCACAGGGTGCCACTAGGTGCCACAGGGTGCCACAGGGTGCCAAGGGGTGCCACAGTGCTTTGGGCTGCCACTAGGTGCCACGGGGTCCACTAGGTGCCACAGGGTGCCAAGGGGTGACACTAGGTGCCGCAGTTGCCACAGGGTGCCACTGTGCTTTGGGCTGCCACTAGGTGCCACAGGGTGCCACTAGGTGCCACGGGGTGCCACAGGGTGCCACTAGGTGCCACAGGGTGCCACAGTGCTTTGGGCTGCCACTAGGTGCCACGGGGTGCCACTAGGTGCCACAGGGAGCCAAGGGGTGCCACAGTGCTTTGGGCTGCCACTAGGTGCCACGGGGTGCCTCTAGGTGCCACAGGGAGCCACGGGGTGCCACAGTGCTTTGGGCTGCCACGAGGTGCCACGGAGTGCCACAGTGCTTTGGGCTGCCACGGGGTGCCACTAGGTGCCACAGGGTGCCACGGGGTGCCACTAGGTGCCACTGGGTGCCACTAGGTGCCAAGGGGTGCCATGGGGTGCCACAATGTGCCACAGTGCTTTGGGCTGCCACTAGGTGCCACAAGGTGCCACTAGGTGCCACAGGGTGCCACTAGGTGCCACAGGGTGCCACGGGGTGCCACAGGGTGCCACAGTGCTTTGGGCTGCCACTATGTGCCACGGGGTGCCACTAGGTGCCACAGAGTGCCACGGGGTGCCACTAGGTGCCACGGGGTGCCACTAGGTGCCACAGGGTGCCACAGTGCTTTGGGCTGCCACGAGGTGCCACTAGGTGCCACACGGTGCCACAGGATGCCACGGGGTGCCACAGTGCTTTGGGCTGCCACTAGGTGCCACCGGGTGCCACAGGGTGCCACGGGGTGCCACAGTGCTTTGGGCTGCCACGAGGTGCCACTAGGTGCCACTAGGTGCTACACGGTGCCACAGGATGCCACGGGGTGCCACAGTGCTTTGGGCTGCCACTAGGTGCCACGGGGTGCCACTAGGTGCCACGGGGTGCCACGGGGTGCCACTAGGTGCCATGGGGTGCCACTAGGTGCCACAGGGTGCCACTAGGTGCCACGGGGTGCCACAGGGTGCCACGGGGTGCCACAGTGCTTTGGGCTGCCACTAGGTGCCACGGGGTCCACTAGGTGCCACAGGGTGCCACGGGGTGACACTAGGTGCCACAGGGTGCCACAGTGCTTTGGGCTGCCACTAGGTGCCACGGGGTGCCACTAGGTGCCACGGGGTGCCTCTAGGTGCCACAGGGTGCCACGGGGTGCCACTAGGTGCCACAGGGTGCCACTAGGTGCCACGGGGTGCCACTAGGTGCCACAGGGTGCCACTAGGTGCCACAGGGTGCCAAGGGGTGCCACAGTGCTTTGGGCTGCCACTAGGTGCCACGAGGTGCCACTAGGTGCCACAGGGTGCCAAGGGTTGACACTAGGTGCCGCAGTTACCACAGGGTGCCACTGTGCTTTGGGCTGCCACTAGGTGCCACAAGGTGCCACTAGGTGCCACAGGGTGCCACAGTGCTTTGGGCTGCCACTAGGTGCCACGGGGTGCCACTAGGTGCCACAGGGAGCCAAGGGGTGCCACAGTGCTTTGGGCTACCACTAGGTGCCACGGGGTGCCTCTAGGTGCCACAGGGAGCCACGGGGTGCCACAGTGCTTTGGGCTGCCACGAGGTGCCACGGAGTGCCACAGTGCTTTGGGCTGCCACGGGGTGCCACTAGGTGCCACAGGCTGCCACGGGGTGCCACTAGGTGCCACTGGGTGCCACTAGGTGCCAAGGGGTGCCATGGGGTGCCACTAGGTGCCAGAATGTGCCACAGTGCTTTGGGCTGCCACTAGGTGCCACAAGGTGCCACTAGGTGCCACAGGGTGCCACGGGGTGCCACAGGGTGCCACAGTGCTTTGGGCTGCCACTATGTGCCACGGGGTGCCACTAGGTGCCACAGAGTGCCACGGGGTGCCACTAGGTGCCACGGGGTGCCACTAGGTGCCACAGTGCTTTGGGCTGCCACTAGGTGCCACATGGTGCCACATGCTGCCACAGGATGCCACGGTGTGCCACAGTGCTTTGGGCTGCCACTAGGTGCCACCGGGTGCCACTAGGTGCCACGGGGTGCCACTAGGTGCCACAGGGTGCCACGGGGTGCCACAGTGCTTTGGGCTGCCACGAGGTGCCACTAGGTGCCACTAGGTGCTACAAGGTGCCACAGGATGCCACGGGGTGCCACAGTGCTTTGGGCTGCCACTAGGTGCCACCAGGTGCCACTAGGTGCCACGGGTTGCCACTAGGTGCCACAGGGTGCCACGGGGTGCCACTAGGTGCCATGGGGTGCCACTAGGTGCCACAGGGTGCCACTAGGTGCCACGGGGTGCCACTAGGTGCCACGGGGTGCCACTAGGTGCCACGGGGTGCCACTAGGTGCCACAGGGTGCCACGGGGTGCCACAGTGCTTTGGGCTGCCACTAGGTGCCACAAGGTACCACTAG
>JALJCO010000903.1:0-40120 GCA_023101725.1 Atherinomorus stipes
GGAATGGGGAGATTCTCACCGCGATAGGGCTGCACGATTCTGGTAAAAATGTGAATCGTGATTTTTTGCTTAAATTAAGATCAGGCTTCATTCTGAAACGATTTTTTTTCTCAAAAGTATTTATTGCACAAATAAACTTTTTTAACAAAACAAACAAAACAACCTATTCAAAAAGGTAATTCAAAATAAAGCATGTGTTTGCACAAGAGCGCCTTGTTGGAGCATTTCTTTGGCAGATGCATATGTTGTAATTTCTTAACATTGGTTGCTAGGGGGTGGGGAGGTAACGGCAAAGTCCAGACGGAGGGCGCTTGAAAAAGTTTCAGAAAAATGGAAACTTATTTGTGATATCCTCGTGATTAAAAATGTTTCAGAATTGTTGTGGGTAGAATTGAGATTGCATGTATGTGTGAATTGAGATCACGATCTTTTTAACGATGACACTGTTGAGCCCCACATCACGATGAGGTGGAACGGGATATTCTCATCACAATGAGGTGGAACGGGAGATTCTCATCACGATGAGGTGGAACCGGAGATTCTCATCACGATGAGGTGGAACGGGAGATTCTCATCACGATGAGGTGGAACGGGAGATTCTCATCACGATGAGGTGGAACGGGGAGATTCTCATCATGATGAGGTAGAACGGGAGATTCTCATTACGATGAGGTGGAACTGGAGATTTTCTCCTCACGAGGAGGTGGAACGAGGAGATTCTCATCATGACTCGGTGGAACAGGAGATTCTCATTAAGAATCTGCAGCATCTGTTTGATATCATCATGTCAAATTGGAGTAAAATCTCTGATGAATGTTTCCAACATCTTGTCTTCTTTATGTCCAGTTTATCAAGGAGGTCCAACCCACTCCTCAACCAGGTTACTCACTTGTATCTTTTTGGCCTCATTTGTTCTCTTTTCACAGTTGTAGTCTGTCATTTTTTCACGGACCAAATGATGCATAGATGTGAGTTTTTGAATTATTTAATTTCTCATATATTTTTATAAGTTAGGTATCTCTCTCTCTCTGCTTGTCAGGGTCTGCATGCCGACTGCTGTCTTTTAAAGACTGAATGTTTGGCATCTATCAGGTTTATCTTGAGATGGATTCAAGTTCAAATAATGCAGCGTGCCTGTCAACTTTCACCTAGTTGGACAGAAATAGTTTTATCTAAAGAGGTCAAAGTTCAGTGAATTCTCAGCTGCGTGTCTACCTGAGATGATCGGTTCAGACCCTCACCTGATTCAGATAAAGTTTGTGCCATGTCACACAACAAATATAATAACCCGGGAGCCAATGAAGCACCAGCATCTCTTTATTTATCAGCCGTATATGCAACATGAGTTCAGACATGCATCAACAGCAGCACACAGAGAGAAACAGCTGCTGGATGTGCAGCAGGAAACATTTAAATATGTTATCCAGATATATCTGTGCTGTTTTAATGCATTGCTTTATTAATATTTACTTTGAATAATTTAATGTGAATTGTCATGCAGAAGTATTGGGCCTTTAAAAGTTCTGCAGACAGCCTTTCGATTGCAGCCGAAGCATTTCGTGTCTCATTTAATGTTTGAACATAAGCGGGATGCACAATAACACAAGAGAATGGAAGTCTGTGGCGATGTGAGCACAGAGAAACGTTTTATACGAGTGGTTACACGTGATCACAAGATCGGATGTGACAGGAATGCTAACCCCCCCCTCCTCCCCAAACGCTGACGTGTCCACCAGCATGACATCATGGGTTAAAAAGGTCCGACAGAAAACTGGGAATTCCCTGTTTTACACCTCATTACCACATACGGACTCAATTACAGCAATAACAACGACTTTATCTTCCCCGTTAGATACGATAGCCGCTCAGTTCAGAGGCTTGTTTATGACACCGTGCAGCTCATGGTGCCGTAAGCTTCCCAGTACCTGTCACTGGAAATGCAGCTTTCACATCACACACATTTACAGAAAAGCAAGAGGACAGATCTGCGTTCGGAGGACGATGTTCCACAGGGACACGGCAAAGACGAGGCGGAGACGGTTCAGTCCTCGAACTGGACGGAGTTTTCGTTCAGCAGGACGTGCCAGCGCTCGATCTTCTTGTCTTTGTTCTTCAGGCATTCGTACCAGTGCTTCAGACACTCCCCTTTAGCCTGGATGCCTAGCTGACACCCCCCTGCAGACACACAGACCAGGAAGCATCACAACAGCTGCGTTTTTACGTCTCAGGCTTCCCGACAAGAACAACGATGTGGAACGAGCTGCAAGCAGAACACGTTTGTCATGAGAAGTTATCGCAAAACAGTTCTTGTTCATTCTAACGTGGCACAAAGAGAAGCGCGCTTTTTCAGCAACGACATGGTTTGTGATGTAAACTGCCTCATGGCCGGTAAATCCTTAACATCATGAGAAAAGTCGGATTTATTTAAACTACATGGGTTATTTCCAAACACTAAAAAAGTGGATGTAGTATCCGGTTACGTCTGCAGAGCTAAAAGTGAAGCCAGTTGGGCGTTTCCCACCGTCGGGTGTGTCATCACTCCCGTAAAATACAAAAATGGGCAAAGACAGGGCTGCTCCGAGCCGCGGGGCAAATGATTGACAGCTAAGCTAATGCTAACCGAGCTAATCTGAAGTGAACAGGAATGAACGAAGACAGACGGTTTAAAGATAAGACACGCTCAGACTTGCTGTTAACCAGCTAAAAACCACTGTTGTGCAACTCTGCTACAGGCTGAGGCCTTCCTGGGAGCTAGCAGGGAGCTAACTGTTAGCCTCCGTGGCACCTGTCAATCAAAAGGACGCACCCCCAATTATGCGTAATTTCAAGATTAAAGGCATTATAGAAGATGTTTCTTTCAACAATTTTTGCAATATTCAGGAAAATTGGGTTCACAGCCCCATACGCTATGATTAATTAAAAACTTTGAATATATAAATATTATTCCACATCAGCTGTGAAAGTAACTGGGCTGAAAACACATCCACCAATCATCTCTGCATTCCTTAACTTTTTCATTTGTCTACTGGCTCGTCCAATCACTTTTACGACTGTAGTGTGGCAGTTGACGGTCCTGTCACTATGCCTCCAAGTTATCATGCGTCCTGGCTGACTGGTTAGTGTGCATGACTCTCACCCAGGAGTCTGGGGATTGAATCCCCCCCCCCGGGTCCTCCTTTGTCCTGTCACAGTAGAAAGAACAGGAAATCTAGCAGGTTGGTCTTGTGCATTATTCAAGAACTCGCCAACAGTCTGCGTTCTGAACTACCGAAACATCTTCTATAGCACTTTTAAACATCTAAAGCGACGAGTTAGAAAAAAAAATTCATCCCCCTCACAGCTGGCATGAAGGTAAACTTGACCTATTAAACCTAACCTGATGTTTGAACCAGGCTGTAAACATGTTAATTTTTGCTATTTCTGGTGTAAACATGTTTATTTCTGCTGTAACCGTGTTTATTTCTGCTGTAAGCATGTTTATTTCTGATGTAAACATGTTCATTTCTGCTGTAAACATGTTTATTTCTGCTAATTCTGCTGCAAACATGTTTAATTCTGCTATTTCTGCTGTAAACACGCTTATTTCTGCTGTAAACATGTTTATTTCTGTTGTAAACGTGTGTCTTTCGGCTGCTAACGTGTTTAATTCTGCTAATTCTGCTGCAAACATGTTTAATTCTGCTATTTCTGCTGTAAACACGCTTATTTCTGCTGTAAGCATGTTTATTTCTGTTGTAAACGTGTCTTTCTGCTGCTAACGTGTTTAATTCTGCTAATTCTGCTGCAAACATGTTTAATTCTGCTATTTCTGCTGTAAACACGCTTATTTCTGCTGTAAACATGTTTATTTCTGCTGTAACCGTGTTTACTTCTGCTGTAAACATGTTTATTTCTGCCGTAAACGTCTTTATTTCTGCTGCAAACATGTTTATTTCTGCTATTTCTGCTGTAAACATGTTTATCTTTGCTGTAAGTGTGTCTATTTCTGCTGTAAACATGCTTATTTCTGCTGTAAACATGTTTCTTTCTGCTGCCAACATGTTTATTTCTGCCCTTTCTGCTGTAAACATGCTTATTTCTGCTGTAAACGTGTTTCTTTCTGCTGCTAACGTGTTTAATTCTGCTATTTCTGCTGCAAACATGTTTAATTCTGCTATTTCTGCTGTAAACACGCTTATTTCTGCAGTAAACATGTTTATTTCTGTTGTAAACGTGTGTCTTTCGGCTGCTAACGTGTTTAATTCTGCTAATTCTGCTGCAAACATGTTTACTTCTGCTGTAAACATGTTTATTTCTGGGGGGGGGGGGGTTCCTGTAAACGTCTTTATTTCTGCTGCAAACATGTTTATTTCTGCTATTTCTGCTGTAAACATGTTTATCTTTGCTGTAAGTGTGTCTATTTCTGCTGTAAACATGCTTATTTCTGCTGTAAACGTGTTTCTTTCTGCTGCCAACATGTTTATTTCTGCCCTTTCTGCTGTAAACATGCTTATTTCTGCTGTAAACGTGTTTCTTTCTGCTGCTAACGCGTTTAATTCTGCTAATTCTGCTGCAAACATGTTTAATTCTGCTATTTCTGCTGTAAACACGCTTATTTCTGCTGTAAACATGTTTATTTCTGCTGTAAACATGTTTATTTCTGCTGTAACCGTGTTTACTTCTGCTGTAAACATGTTTATTTCTGCCGTAAACGTCTTTATTTCTACTGCAAACATGTTTATTTCTGCTATTTCTGCTGTAAACATGTTTATCTTTGCTGTAAGTGTGTCTATTTCTGCTGTAAACGTGCTTATTTCTGTTGTAAACGTGTTTCTTTCTGCTGCCAACATGTTTATTTCTTCTGAAAACGTGTTTATTTCTGCTGTGAAAGTGTTCATGTCTGCTGTAAATATCCCGGATAGCAGGTGCCTACGCGGCAGATCTGCCTTCCAGTCCACAGATCCGCCTGACAGAGCGCTTATTGACCTCCGCCCAACACTCAGCTGAGCGTGGGAAAGGCGGACTGTCAAACCACGGACCAAGTCTGATAAACAGAAGGTGCAGTTTTTCCCACGTGGGGTCTCACTGTCGCCTGTACGGACCCGCTGTGGATCCTCGTGATGTCTCATTGATACTTGATCTGAATGTGTACTATGGAATTCCTCCAGCATTGTTTTTTATTGAAAAGGTGGAGGCTCCTAAAGCCACTCTTTGGCTTTTCTGCCTCTTGCTGCACTTTTATCCTTTTTTTTAAATTGTTGTTTCTTATCTTTGTGTTTTGTGTGCAAATTAAAAAAAAAAAAAAAAAAAAAAGCTGGGATCCATGTTACTATGGAGACACAATCCAGAACGTTTGGGCTCCACGGATGTCTGAGCCAAAGTTCAACGTGTTGAAACGTCTCCATGCGGAGCGCAGAGGCCCCCGCCCCTCCATCATCGCACGCCATCGCAGCTAAAAATGGATCTCATGAAGAAATGTGTCTGCAACGCTTACCGATGAAATCATTGGATTTGCCCATGTCGTAGTCCCAGACCGAGATGTCCAGAGTCTTCTTGGCGAGCTCGGCATGTTTTATTTCATAACTGAACTCCTGGAACGCAGAAATGAGGCCGATTGTTACGAAATCTGGGAGCGCTGTTCACACACTGCAGATTCACGGAGAACTGACCTCGTTATACTCTGGGTTGAGGGTCTTCTTCTTTATCTGAGTCTTGTTCTTGGCTTTCTTTCCCATATCTGGTTTCAGACATCTGCAGCACAAGAAGACCAAAAAAGGGATCATTCATCTGTCTGCAGGTTACAATCACATGAAATGATCAGAATACATGAAAAACTTTAGGATAACTTTGTTATTTCTAGGAGTATATACGTGCATTTACTCACCGGTAAAGTTTCTGCATCACTTTGAGTCCGTAGGAAAATGTTACATTGAGTCGCCCTTCGGTGTTCTGCAGTAAAATTCCTTGATTTTCGCCAATACTTTTAGTAGAATGAACGAACGAACGAGTACTATTGTCCTGTGAGTTCAGATTTAGCTTTCCGTTAGTTATCAGGGTGTTCTATATACTTTTCGGGGCTGCATGTTCACGATGCGCGCTTCCGTAGTACAGCCGAGAAGCGCGGCTGCTACCCAGACATCAAAAACACAATTTGCAAAACTCTGAACTCACAGGACAATAGTACTCATTGGTTCATTCATTCTACTTAAAGTATTGATAAAAATCAAGGAGTTTTACTGCAGATAATGTCTTACATAGTGGCTGCCCCATACCTGATACTGGACGTTCATACTGGTGACTCAAGATAATGTCTTCCAATGACTCAAAGTGATGCAGAAACTTTACCGGTGAGTAAATGCAGGTATATTTCTAGAAATAAGGTCTAGGTTGAAAAAAAATAAACTTATCCTTAAAAAGGATCAAATGATTAGAAAAAAACACAAGAAGGAAAGATTTTTGATACTTTGTGAAGATTATCAGAGCCTACATTTTGACGAAGGGGTCGGAGTATCCGTTGGAGTCCATGGCGGCCAGGTGGGCGCAGCGGACCACGCCCACCATCAGACGGCCCTGCTGGCTGTTGTACATCAGAGAGACCAGTATGCGACCCCTCTCCTCCGAGTCCTCCCCTTCGTTAGGCTGCGCACACAAACACGAACACATTAACTCTGCAGCTTCAGTTTCCCACCTTCACAGTCCGGGACGAACCAGTCTGGGACAAACCAGTCTGAGACGAACCAGTCTGAGACGAACCAGTCTGAGACGAACCAGTCTGGGACGAACCAGTCTGAGACGAACCAGTCTGGGATGAACCAGTCTGAGACGAACCAGTCTGAGACGAACCAGTCTGAGAAGAACCAGTCTGAGACGAACCAGTCTGAGAGAACCCAGTCTGAGACGAACCAGTCTGAGACGAACCAGTCTGAGATGAACCAGTCTGAGATGAACCAGTCTGAGACGTACCAGTCTGAGATGAACCAGTCTGAGATGTACCAGTCTGAGATGTACCAGTCTGAGAGGAACCAGTCTGAGACGAACCAGTCTGAGAGGAACCAGTCTGAGAGGAACCAGTCTGAGACGAACCAGTCTGAGACGAACCAGTCTGAGACGAACCAGTCTGAGAGGAACCAGTCTGAGACGAACCAGTCTGAGACGAACCAGTCTGAGACGAACCAGGACGAACCAGTCTGAGACGAACCAGTCTGAGACGAACCAGTCTGAGACGAACCAGGACGAACCAGTCTGAGACGAACCAGTCTGGGACGAACCAGTCTGAGACGAACCAGTCTGAGACTAAGCAGTCTGAGATGAACCAGTCTGAGACGAACCAGTCTGAGACGAACCAGGACGAACCAGTCTGAGACGAACCAGTCTGAGACGAACCAGGACGAACCAGTCTGAAACGAACCAGTCTGAGACGAACCAGTCTGGGACGAACCAGTCTGAGACGAACCAGTCTGAGACTAAGCAGTCTGAGATGAACCAGTCTGAGACGAACCAGTCTGAGACGAACCAGTCTGAGATGAACCAATCTGAGACGAACCAGGACGAACCAGTCTGAGATGAACCAGTCTGAGACGAACCAGTCTGAGACGAACCAGGACGAACCAGTCTGAGACGAACCAGTCTGAGATGAACCAGTCTGAGATGAACCAGTCTGAGACGAACCAGTCTGAGACGAACCAGACAGTCTGAGATGAACCAGTCTGAGACGAACCAGTCTGAGACGAACCAGTCTGAGACGAACCAGTCTGAGATGAACCAGGACGAACCAGTCTGAGACGAACCAGTCTGGAGATGAACCAGGACGAACCAGTCTGAGACGAACCAGTCTGGGGAACCAGGACGAACCAGTCTGAAGACGAACAAGTCTGAGAGACAGACCAGTCTGAGATGAACCAGTTCTGAGATGAACCAGTCTGAGACGAACCAGTCTGAGACGAACCAGGACGAACCAGTCTGAGATAAACGAACCAGTCTGAGACGAACCAGTCTGGGACGAACCAGTCTGGGACGAACCAGTCTGAGACGAACCATGACGAACCAGTCTGAGACAGAACCAGTCTGAGACAAACCAATCTGAGACGAACCAGTGGGTGGACGAACCAGTCTGAGATGAACCAGTCTGAGACGAACCAGTCTGAGACGAACCAGGATGAACCAGTCTGAGATGAACCAATCTGAGACGAACCAGTCTGAGATGAACCAGTCTGAGATGAACCAGTCTGAGACGAACCAGTCTGGAGACGAACCAGTCTGAGATGAACCAGTCTGGGGGCAGACCAGTCTGGGGCGAACCAGTCTGGGACGAACCAGTCTGGGGACGAGCCAGTCTGAGGCAGACCAGTCTGGGACGAACCAGTCTGGGACGAACCAGTCTGAGGACGAACCAGTCTGGGACGAACCAGTCTGAGACGAACCAGTCTGAGATGAACCAGTCTGGGACGAACCAGTCATGGGGTGAACCAGTGTGAGACGAACCAGTCTGGGACGAACCAGTCTGGGATGAACCAGTCTGAGAACGAACCAGTCTGAGATAAGGCAGAACCAGTCTGAGATGAACCAGTCTGAGACAGACCAGTCTGAGATGAACCAGTCTGAGACGAACCAGTCTAAGATGAACCAGTCTGAGACGAACCAGTCTGAGACGAACCAGTCTGGGACGAACCAGTCTGGGATGAACCAGTCTGAGACGAACCAGTCTGAGATGAACCAGTCTGGACGAACCAGTCTGAACCAGGACGAACCAGTCTGAGACGAACCAGTCTGAGACGAACCAGTCTGAGATGAGCCAGTCTGAGATGAACCAAGTCTGAGAGCGAACCAGTCTGAGACGAACCAGGACGAACCAGTCTGAGACGAACCAGTCTGGGATGAACCAGTCTGAGACGAACCAGTCTGAGACTAAGCAGTCTGAGATGAACCAGTCTGAGACGAACCAGTCTGAGATGAACCAGTCTGAGACGAACCAGTCTGAGATGAACCAGTCTGGGACGAACCAGTCTGAGACGAACCAGTCTGAGACGAACCAGTCTGAGATGAACCATGTTGCTCCCAAAAACTGCTCTAAAAATAGGACAGGTGAAGTTTTTTTACTTTATTTTACTGAAGTCACTCAGTGAATCATCTTAAGCTTTTCATTTAATTACACAATGTCACCATTTAACGCAAAACTTTGTTTTTCTTCCATTTATCCCAACTTGAGGCTTCTTTTTTAAGTAGAAACGCATAAAACGTGGTCTTTGGAACGCTGTCGTCCAGCATTACACCCCTACAGAAAAGTGAGAGGGAGTGTGTGACGCGGTCAGAGATATAGATGGTTGCCGAGCAACGTCACAGATAAGATGCGCGCGCAACCAGGGGGCAAGAAAACCCAGTAAAAAGCATTACTGAATGATGAGACGACGTGTGTTTTACATGGAAGATTAGACTTTTAATGCAGATGAGGTCATGATATGACGTGAAAGTGTCGGGGAAATATAATGTTTGAGTCCTGGTATTTGTTCGGTTACAAAAATTAAAACGTGAATGCATGCAAACAGTTACCATGGTGATAACAGGACAGTAGGAGTGACTGTCTCTGATAACTTCTGCAGGTTCAGATCCATGATTATTTAGTCCTTCACCATGGTCACCATGGTAACCATGGTCACCATGTCAGATTAAACCACCGCGGTGGCAGAAATGATTCCCGTGTTGTAGTCGGGAGACTGGTACTGGAACAATACCAGTATCACCACCACGTCCAGTCATTGATCCCCCCGGCCCCCACTGACTCTGCCCACTTAACTTAGGTTTCGTGTTTAGATTTCTAGGTTATCCAAGTGGATTCCTAGATTTTTATACTTTCATCTTGTAGTTTTTTATCTTTTGTTATGCCCACCGTGAGTTTGAGAGGACTAGAATTTCATCTGTGTTTTATGTCTAACATGGGGCACATTTGACAATAAAGTTGACTTTGACTTTGGTTTGCTGAAGCATTCAGAGTTCCTTTCACTGGAACTAAGGGGCCAAGCCCAGCTCCCGAAGAACAACCCCACACCATAATCCCCCCCACCACACTTTACACTTGGCACAATGCAGTCAGACAAGTAACATTGTCCTGGCAACCACCAAACCCAGAGAACCACATGCATTGCATTTGGTGATGTATGGATGGATGCAGCTGGTCGCCATGGAAACCCATTCCATGAAGCTCTCTGTCACTGTTCTTGAGCTGATCTGAAGGCCACATGAAGTTTGGAGGTCTGTAGTGATTGACTCTGCAGAAAGTTGGCCACCTCTTCACACTATGAGCTTCAGCATCACTGACCCGCTTCATCAGTTTATGTGGCCGACCACTTCATGTCTGAGTTTCTGTCTTTCCCAAACACTTCCATTTTCTTATGATACAGCTGACAGTTGACTGTGGAATATTTAGGAGGAAATTTCACCACTGGATTGTTGTACAGGTGGCATCCTATCACAGTTCCACGCTGGAATTCACTGATTTCTGAGAGCGACACATTCTTTCACAGATGTTTGTAGAAACCGTCTGCGTGCCGAGCTGCTTCATTTATACACCTGTGGACATGGAAGTGATGGAACACCTGATTCCCATAATCTGGATGGGTGAGCAAATACTTTTGGCAATATGGTGTATTGTGACATTACAGAAGCCTATTGAAACAATGCCACAGCGAATGCTGCCATAACCAAAGCTAAAGGTGGTCCAACAAAATATTAGAGTCTAACAGGACATGCAGGCGCAACCTTGGGGACTCCTCCTGGATTCCCTGTGCCCCAGCCTCGGGGGATTTCCTCTACATCCCTGGGGTTGCAGACTGGGGGGGGGGGGGGGCAGTACGCTGCAACCTCCTGCTGCTTATCGCCATATCTGCCGAGTCCTCAACCGTGCTGTGTTGGTATAAAAGATCGTCCACATCATCCTAGAGGTATCCTCACAATTTCAGTGGATTAATAAATAAATGGACGTATAAGTGAATTTATTGCATGCCCCCCCCCCAGTTTTAGGAGCGCACCTCCTTGTATCAGTCAGAGAGGATTTAAACTCAGGTGATTATATTTTTATCGTAAAATAAGTCATGCCAAAATCTAAATCTCCTGGATCTGCAGGTTTGATGATGTCAGCAGTGAAAAGTGGGACGCAACAACACTAATTCAAATCAGCAATGTCAGAAATATTGATGAGGAAATGTGACGCTGATCAGTTTGCTTTACAAGGTTGGACTGGATCACCCGCAGAACAGGAAAATGAGACCCAGACCTCAAATGAAAATAACTTGACCTACAATCGGAGTCTGAGGGACGGCGGTGAAATATAATGAAATCAACGACTCATTTTCATCTCACTCGCTGTAGTTTTGCAGTTTTGGTCGAATGTTTTTGAGGAGCTTTGGTGCTGCAGTTTGTAAGACAAGAACGAAGAGTTGAAAGAAAAAAGAAAAAAAAACACGTTTCCATCCTATTTTCCATAGTTTTTGCCTCTATGCATCCCAGTTTTACAACTTCTGCATTGACGCATTCTAGTTTTAACAATCATAGAGGATCTGTGCAGTCTTAAACACCCGACACCCGTTGGGGGACCCCCTCCATGGGGGTCAGGAACCACAGTTTGGGAACCACTGCTATAAATAACACTGTTCTTCTGTTGCGGTGTTTCTTTTCATGCATGAAAAAATTCCCCTCATACTCAAGAGTGTTGACGTGCGTTGTTCTTACATCATCCTCGTAGAGTGCCATGCCACGGATCGATCCCCCAACGGCCTTCTTCACCTGCACAGAAAACACAGCCATCATCATCATCATCTTTGCCAGAGACCCAGAAACATCCACTGCTGCTGCTGTGCAGACAAAAGTAAAATAACGTAATAAAGCAGTCTGGATGGAGAGGACGACAGTTTCAGAGAGGGACCTGGGAAACCCTGCTTCAGTCTAATTATAGCTAATAACTTATTAATAGTAATTAGCTGACAACCATCATCAGACTTGGTTAAAAAGAAAACAAAAGGCCGTTATTGTAATCAGCGTACAACATGAAACATTTACAGACTTCATCTGTCAGAAAGAGTTCACTGTTAACATTTAACATTTGGCATTTACAGCTTAGAAAGTCCAGGAAGTAAAGTTTTTGTCAGTGACCAATCTGAGGAGCTGGTTTTACTGGTTTGAGAACTGAACACTTATAAGATCATCAGGTTATGCTACTTACAATGTCTCATTTGACTACTGCCGTGGGGGTTTTGTGGTTTAAATTAGGGATACATGATATTGGAATTTTGGCCGATATCCGATATGCCGATATTTCAAAATTCATGTGGCCAATAATCAATATCAATACCGATATTAAAGCTGAAAAAAACATGCAGTCATTGCAAATAGCAATTTTGTTAACCGTTTCTGATGCTTTGAAAAACAGCTGTGGAAAAAAATATTAATAACTGAAATATTGCGATATTTTCATATGCCGATATCAAATTTATATTTAAAAATGCAGTATCGATCTATTTTACTTACAAAATCTTGCGAGATTTCATTGTTCTGTTACAAAATCTCACGATATTTTGTGAATGCTAGTGAACAGAACAACGAAAGATCGCAATATTTTATCGTTCTGTTAAGAAATCTTGCGAGAATTCACAAAAATTTCACGATATTTTCATATGCTGATATCATAATGAAATTCAAAAATGCAGTATCGATCTATTTTACTAACAAAATCTCACGATATTTTATCGTTCTATTATGAAATCTCATGAGAATTCACAAAATATCGTAAGATGTTGTAACAGAACAATGAAATCTCGTGAGATTTTGTAAGTAAAGTAGATTGATCCCACATTTTTAAATGTTGATTTGATATCGGCATATGAACATATTGCAATATTTCAGTGTATCGATTTTTTTCCCACCCCTATTTTTCAAAGCCTCGGAAACAGATAACAAAACTGCTATTTGCAATGACTGCTTTTTTTCATTTTTAATATCGGTATGGATATCGGTTATCGGCCACATGAGTTTTGAAATATCGGCATATTGGATATCGGCCAAAATTCCAATATTGTGCATCCCTATTAATTATTATTAAATATTAAATTAAAAAACAACTCTAGGTTATATAAATTATGACCAGATGTGGATCAAAGCTTTTGGTCAGTCACTGATCAGTGCAGTTTAGATTTAGTCTACGCTTAGACGTCCAAAAAAAACGCTCATTTTTAGACCAGTAGACCGATTTTAGCCTCGGCGTCTAAGGACCATGAGACGTCTTTTAGACCAAAAAATATGCAGTGGGTTGTGTCTTACTGGGATCACTCTCTCTAAACAAACGTTGAAGTTCTTCTTCTGGTTGAACTTCAGCTTCTTCAGGGCTACTCGCGTCTCCCCTATAAATTCATTGTGTCCAAACTTGTCCTCGTCGCTCACAGACAGCCTGAGGACAGACGAGACCCTCCATGAGACCGTTTTTCTGCAGCAGGCGGGGGCGAGGTGATATGAGGAGGCTACCTGAGAGTCTTCCGGGCCATCTCATCGTCGGTGATGCCGTGGTAGGACAGAGTCTCGTTCCACACCGGGTTCAGGGTGTTTTTAAGCGTCTTGGTGCGAAGCTTGTTGGACTGAGGACAGAAAAAGCAACATGGAAAGCTTCTTATCTGAGACATGAAAAGGCTTTTTTCTGATGGACGGATGGCCGACAGATCGGCTCGTTACGGTCCTGACAGCAGAAAAGGTGAACGTGTACCTTACTGGCTCCAGGCAACAGGTGCAGCTTCACATCACGGGTCCGCAAGTCCGTTAGAGTCCATCGGCTTCAAACCCTGCAAGACAAACAAAGCCGGTTGAGACGGGATCATGGTCCATTTCCAGCTTCTGTCTTTTCCAGGCCCGTCACTTGTTTTCAGCTCATCTCTGGTCCCATCCTTTCAGGTCAGGTCTCTGGTCTGGTCTCTGGTCTGGTCTCTGGTCTGGTCTTTGGCCTCTTTCAGTCAGGACTAGTCTCAGGTCTCATCCTTTCAGGTCAGGTCTCTGGTCTTGTCTCTGGTCTGGTCTCAGGTCCCATCCTTTCAGGTCAGGTCTCTGGTCTGGTCTGGTCTGGTCTTTTCTCTCTGGTCTGGTCTCAGGTCCCATGCTTTCAGGTCAGGTCTATGGTCTGGTCTCTGGCTCTGGTCTTTGGCCTCTTTCAGTCAGGTCGGACTAGGTCTCAGGTCTCATCCTTTCAGGTCTGGTCTCTGGTCTAGTCCAGTCAGGTCAAGTCTCTGGTCTTGTTCTGTCAAGTCTTGTATCAGATCTCTTTCCAGGTCTTGTCTCTGGTCTCAGTCCTGTTGGGTGTTGTCTCTGGTTTTGTCTCAGGTCCCATCCTGTCAGGTCATGTCTCCAGTCTGGCCTTTTGGGTCTCATCTCTGGTCTCGTCTTTGGCCTCTTTCAGTCGCTAGTCTCAGGTGGGGGGGGGGGGGGGGGGGGGGGGGGGAGGGGGAGGGGGGGGGGAGGGCGGCAGGGGAGCACGGGGCCGGGGGGAGGGACGGTCATCTGTCCTATTGGGTCTGGTCCCTGGTCTCGTTCTTTCGGATCTTGTCTCTGGTCTCTTCCTGTCAGGGCTGGTCTCTAGTCTCATCTCTGGTCCCATGCTGTCAGTCTTGTCTCTGGTCAACTCTCTCTGGTCTAGTCTCTGGTCCCATGCTGTCAGATCTTGTCTCTGGTCTGGTCTCTGGTCTAGTCTCTGGCCTAGTCTTTGGTCTAGTCTCTGGTCCCATGCTGTCAGATCTTGTCTCTGGTCTGGTCTCTGGTCTAGTCTCTGGTCCAATGCTGTCAGATCTTGTCTCTGGTCTGGTCTCTGGTCCCATCTCTGGTCCCGTCCTGTCAGATCTTGTCTCTGGTCTGGTCTCTGGTCTGGTCTCTGGTTTAGTCTTTGGTCTAGTCTTTGGTCTAGTCTCTGGTCCCATGCTGTCAGATCTTGTCTCTGGTCTGGTCTCTGGTCTAGTCTCTGGTCTACTCTTTGGTCTAGTCTGGTCCCATTGTCAGATTTTGTCTCTGGTCTGGTCTCTGGTCCCATTGTCAGATATTGTCTCTGGTCTAGTCTCTGGTCTGTCTCTGGTCTACTCTCTGGTCTAGTCTGGTCCCATTGTCAGATTTTGTCTCTGGTCTGGTCTCTGGTCCCATTGTCAGATATTGTCTCTGGTCTAGTCTCTGGTCTACTCTCTGGTCTAGTCTGGTCCCATTGTCAGATTTTGTCTCTGGTCTGGTCTCTGGTCCCATTGTCAGATCTTGTCTCTGGTCTGGTCTCTGGTCCGGTCTCTGGTCCCATTGTCAGATCTTGTCTCTGGTCTGGTCTCTGGTCCCATTGTCAGATCTTGTCTCTGGTCTGGTCTCTGGTCTGGTCTCTGGTCTACTCTCTGGTCTAGTCTGGTCCCATTGTCAGATCTTGTCTCTGGTCTGGTCTCTGGTCCGGTCTCTGGTCCCATTGTCAGATCTTGTCTCTGGTCTTGTGACTGGTCTGGTCTCTGGTCCGGTCTCTGGTCCCGTCCTGTCAGATCTTGTCTCTGGTCTGGTCTCTGGTCCGGTCTCTGGTCCGGTCCTGTCAGATCTTGTCTCTGGTCCGGTCTCTGGTCCCGTCCTGTCAGGTGTCTTGTCTGGTCTTTGGTGACGTGACCCTCCTGTCCCATCATGCCTTGCTGAATCTGGTCTTGCTCTGCTCACCTTGGCTTTGATGATGCAGCAGTGCAGGACGTGGTTCTCCGGCTCATAGAGCAGACTGAACTCCAAACATCCCAGAGTAGCTGCAAGGACAAAGACACAGATGGACATCTGGAGAGGACTCAAGACTTCAGGACAACTATAATGATCCACATCACATCAGAGTAGAAGACCCGAGAAACTATCAGGTTCACCTAAAGGATCAACTGAAAGCATCATCACTGACTCATCAGTCATGTGATGGAGTCGTCTGATGATGAGGACGATGATGAAGACTCAGAGTGAACCCAAATCTCCACACATCTATAAACGGATCCTAACAGTGTTGTTTGTCTTCAACAGAGAGTCCATAAAACCAAAGACAAAAGAAAAAGTTTACAGATTTCCAGTGAATTAGGGCTGGATTGTTGAGGACCTCACGACTCAGTTAGGTTGCAATTCTTTGGGTGGTGATTCTGTTGATTTAAATGCTTCAATATTGATTCAGCGGGGAAAAAAATATTGAACACGTCAACATTTTTTCTCAGAAAATATATTTCTAGTAGCTATTGACATGAAATTTTTACCAGATGTCGGCAACAACCCAAGTAATGCACACATACAAAGAAATCCTAACATTTATGTCCATAAATGAAGTTATGTTAAATATAGTGAAATGGCACAGGGAATAAGTATTGAACACATGAAGAAATGGAGACAAAAAGATCTGAAAGCCAAGAAAGCAGCTGGAGTCTGTCAGTATTTAGAAAGTAATCCTGTCCTCTATCAGTGCAAAGTAATATCAGCTGGTTTAGTCCTGATTGATGCCTTTAAAAAGGTTTCTCATCACCAAGGTGTCAGACAAGAAGCATTGCATGATGGGTAAAAGCAAAGACCTTAACTCAACCTTCTTATTGCAAACACACTGAAGGCGTTGGTTCCAGGTGCATTTGTAAACTTCTGAAAGTTCCAGTGAGCACCATTGGGACCATCATCCGGAAGTGGAAAGAACACGGCATGGTCATAAAGCGGCCACGGCCAGGTGCTCCTCACAAGATCTCAGACAGAGGAGTCAGAACAATCATCAGAAAGGTTCTCCAACAGCCCAGGACCACTCGTGGAGAGCTTCAGAAAGACCTGGAACCAGCAGCTACAGTTGTTTCAGAGAAAACAAGAAGGAACGCACTCAACCGCCATGGCCTTCATGCACGCACACCACGCAAGACTCCATTTCTGAAGAAGAAGCAGGTTGATGTTGGTTTGAAGTTTGCAACACAACATCTGGACAAACCCATGGCATTCTGGAAAACATAGTCTGGTCAGATGAGACCAGAACTGAACTCTGATGTCATAAGACACAACATGTTTGGAGGAGAAATGGCACCAAACCACCGTAGCAACAGTGAAGTTTGGAGGTGGGAAGATCATGGTGGGGGCTGTTTTTTCAGCATGTGGTACTGGCAGACTTCATATGATTGAAGAAAGAATGAATGGAGGAAAGTAGAGAGACATTCTGGACCAGAATCTGCTGAAGATGAAAAGAGGCTGGATCTTTCAGCAAGACGACCGTCCCACCACACAGCCAAGAAACACTCACCTGCTTTAAGAAGGAGAAGATAAAGCTGCTAGAACGGACCAGTTAATCACCCCACTTAAATATAATTGGAAATCTTTGGAAAGAACTGAAGATCTGAGTTCACAGAAGATTTGAAGGCATTTGTCTGAAAAAAATCACATCTGAGCAACACATTCCACTGGTTTCTCCATACAGGAGACGTCTGGAGGCTGGAATCACCAAGGAAGGTTTTTGCACTAAGTATTAATTAAATTTTAGTATGCGTGTTCAATACATTTTTCCCTGTGCCATTTCACTTTATACACATAACTTCATTTATGTACATAAATGTTAGGATTTCTTTGTATGTGTGCATTACTTGGGTTGTTGCCGACATCTGGTGAAAATTTCATGTCAACAGCTACTAGAAATATATTTTCTGAGAAAATGTTGATGTGTTCAACACGTTTTTTCCCTGCTGTATATTATCATTTCCATGCGAATGGACGTACAGTGTCACCTTATATTTTTGGGTAATAAAACATCTGAAAATAAGAAATATTTGCCATTTTGGGGTTGTGTAATCAAACGGGGCCTTTGTCCATACAACGTGAATAACATGCACATCTCCCCCACTGGTCAGGAGGTGAGTCGATTCAGAGGATATGTCGATTCAATATTGAATTTCACAGGGAAGTATTACGATGCATCGATTAATCGATTTTTTTACCCACCCCTACAATAAATGAGGAATAAAAGCAGAACCGTTGAAGGAGTCCGGCCTGATCAGTGAATACATTCTCGGTTTCATCTTTTCATCAGACTTCAACCTGGAGTCAAACCAGGACATCTCCACCTGACGCTGCGTTCACTGACTGGCCAACAATCGATGGGTCTTACTGGCATCATCTGAGTCGTAGTCGTCCTCGTCCTCTGCTGGATCCGGCTTTGGAGGCGTGGAGCTGTTTGCAGGCGGGTTAGATCTGGAGCTGGGGACAGCAGGTTGTCTTTTCTCCTCCACAGCTGGACGGGACACCGTCTCCACCGTCTCCTTATTTGCTGCAGGACCTGAGGACATTTTTAAACACCATGAGCAGCTGATGCCGTCTGCAGGATCTTTTTATGATGTCGTGTTTGGAGCCCCTGCTGCGCTGGACGTATTCTAGGAAGGACTGTACCTGAGGCGGGCGCCGCCTGCTGTGTGCCTGCTGGAGGCGCTTTGGAAGCCATCACACGTCTTTCTGGATTCATTACAGCTGCCTGATCAGCCTGAGCCTCATTCTGGCTGTCAGCTGTTGCTCTTGCTGTCTGCTCCCATTGTTCTGATCCACAGGACGGCTCTGACGAGACAAAACAAGATTATCACCATCGTCAGGAAAACATGCAAGAGCTCCAGTTTCATCACAGACAGCCTCCGGGCGCGGCACAGTTCTGATGAGGTGTCAGCAACTCATCAAACAGCTGAATAATGATGCAAGCGAAGAAAGAAACTAACCACATTTACTAAAGAATGCACAATATGATGTAAATCAACAATAAATAGAAAGAAAGTCACCATGAAAAGACACAAAAGCAAATACAAGTGATGCAAACCTGTGCTGATCAGCAGATCTGCAAGAAAGTCCAGGAGTAGATCTGACTTAAGTTAGGCAAAATACACACAAAAATGGAAAATGTGATACAGAAAACACAAAAAGGCATTAAAGGCCATCACATCACAAGGAACATCATAGCAACAGTAAAATATGGTGGTGTTAGTGTGATGGTCTGGGGCTGTTTTGCTGCTTTAGGACCTGGAAGACTTGCTGTGGTAAATGGAACCATGAATTCTGCTTCTACCAAAAAATCCTGAAGGAGAATGTCCGGCCATCTGTTGGTGACCTCAAGCTGAAGCGCACTTGGGTTCTGCAGCAGAACAATGATCCAGAACACACCAGCAAGTCCACCTCTGAATGGCTTAAGAACAACAACATGAAGACTTTGGAGTGGCCTAGTCAAAGTCTCCACCTGAATCCCATTGAGATGCTGTGGCATGACCTTAAAAAGGCGGTTCATGCTGGAAAAGCCTCCAATGTGGCTGAATTACAACAATTCTGCAAAGATGAGTGGAACAAAATTCCTCCACAGCGCTGTAGAAGACTCACTGCCAGTTATCACAAACGCTTGATGCAGTTGTTGCTGCTAAAGGAATAGTTCACCCACAGAATGATGTAACTTTATTTTCCACTTCCCCTCATGGTGATCAAGACTCTGGAGCACTTTTTTAATATCTCAAATGCAGCCGGCGATCAGGAAGGCTTCTCGTTTCCCCCCAACTTTCATAAGTGTCTGTCAGTCCTTTAAGGGACGACGGAGGCGGCAAAGGCTGTGATTGGTCTACCACTATGTAAACACTAGCAGCGCCATTTTTAAACCAGCTAGCCAACGAAGACGTAGATATGAGTCCAACCGAAGAACATTTGGCTGAAGAAGTGAGGAAATACCAAAATCACCCCATCGTTTTTATTTAGCATCAAAAGTATATGTTATTCAGCTGCAGCAACAACAACAGTCTTTCTCTCTCGGACGCCATCATATGAGTAGGTCGGTCTTGTGTAGGGACCCCTACGTATCGGGCGGGAAATTGCACTGCATATCCGGCAGCATGACGGAGAACTATAAAGGCTGGAGGGGTCTCCGTCGTTACGCAGTTGGATAACGCATTATGTAGTCGGAGAAGTATACGGTAGCCTTAAACAGTTGTACATCGCATCTCCTGCAAGCACGCCAATGTGCATTCACGAAACTGCAGAAGCGCGTTCTGTTTTTCTTTCTTTGTTGTTTTTTAAATCAATGTCCAACCCCTCTTGGACCCTCTTGTGTTGTCTGCAGCTCTGTCGCTCTTAGCACGATGTAAACAGCAAGGCTTCCGTAGTTTCATGAATGTGCATATGTGCGCTTCGTGGAAGTAAGATGTACTACTGTTTAGGCTCTAAAAATATACTAAATGATGTGGTTTCCAGTAAATTCTGGACGCTACCCACTCAGGGCACTTGGATTACATTGGACGAGCAGAATGGAGGAATATTGACAAGTTTTTGTGGACTTTTATGGACCTTTTTGGCTCGGACCCTGGCAAACTCCATTATATGAAGGTTGGGTGGAAATGAGAAGCCTTCCTGATCGCCGGCTGCATTTGAGATATAAAAAAAGTTCTCCAGACTCTTGCTCACCATGAGGGGAAGTGGAAAATAAAGTTACATCATTCTGAGGGTGAACTAATCCTTTAAGGGTGGCCCAACCAGTGTTTAGGGGGCAATCACTTTTTCACACAGGACCATGGATGTTTGGATTATTTTCCCCCCTTAAAAACAAAAATCTTCTACTAAAGTTGCAGTTTGTGTTTACTTGTGTTATCTTCGTCTAATATTTAAATTTGTTTGATGATCTGAAACATTAAAATGTGACAAACATGCAAAAAATAAGAAATCAGGAAGGGGGCAAACACGTTTTTCACACAACTCTGTCTAATGATTCCACAGAGACGTCTTCTCTCAGGACACACTACTTCATGTTGCAGAGAAAAGTAAAGATCGGAGGAAAGACTGAGGGAAAGGTGATGCTGGGTGTTGATTTTAACCTGATGGAGTAAATTATTTATCAGGAATATTGTAAATGCATCAGAAGTTTACAGAGTCAGAGTCCAGGAGGGAATATAAACATGGGAAAGTGTGACGTTAACCATTTCCTGGATGTTTCTTATAAAATAAAGCAGCATTTCTCAGATCTCCAGTCAGACAGTGACAGCTGAGCCGGGGTGATCAGATAACGGTGAGCCAGTCTTGTTACTACACATGAATTTATCGATCATTCCTCCTCTGCAGCCTCTGAAGAGTTCTTCGTCACATTAAAGTCCGCCATCGTGTTTCTTTGTGAACCGTCAGAGACAAACTTCCATCTGGCTCAACTATGAAAGACAAGACGTGTTCAAGTGTTTCTCATTTCCTGGAATCGATGAAGAAATTTGATGACCCGTCTCGAGTTCTTCTGCACCTCCTGCAGGAGTATTAATGGTGGATGGTGACAGCTCAGGTCAGGAGATACGACCTTCCTGCTTCCTGATTTTACCGTAGACAATCTGGGAAATGCACATAGCTGCCTCTGGATGGAGGACTGCAGGATTTGAATAGAATCAGAGTTCATTTCTGCAGGACGGCTGACTCAGCGCTGCACATCTGAATGAGAATAAAACAACGAACAACAGAAGTTCAAACAAACGGTAAGAACTTTGCTTTTCATGTTAGAAACCAACATTTTCTGCTCAACCAGGAACAAAAAGCAGCGAGCAGAAATGAGTTTTCAGGAAGGTTTTTGTTTTTCTTTCATTTTCTGGTCCAGCATGGTGGCAGTAGGATGGTGGTCTGGCTGCTGCGTTGTGCCAAACAGATTCAAGGCTCCTCTTGATAATCTGATTATCAATTATTTAATCTTTTCAATGCTTGTTTGCATTTGAATTTGCGTAATATTGCTGGACCTGACTGGAGGAAAGAAGAAAAAGAGGATGAAGATTGAACAGAAACGAAAGTAGAGTAGAGAGAAGACATCTTTGTAGTTCTATCTTTGTGAGGACATTCATTGACATAATGCATTTCCTAAGATCATGACTGTAAACTGAAGCATTCCAGAATAGCAGCCAGTATATGACTAAAGCCCCGTTTCCACCCGTGGTTCAGGTCAGGTCCTGTTGGGTTTTGGTACAGATTTGTTGATTTCACGTTACGTCCCAACAGTAGCCTGTAGCCTTATCCTGGAGGCGAATATCAACAGAATAGCGCTGTTATGTGATCGCATGACATCATCGTCAGGCAACGCCTTTTAACCAAAGCACCACACCACACGTCACAGAAACAGAGGAGTCATCACTGCTTTGGTTTTTACACCGAGTCACACAGGAAGTGACGGATTTTTTAACGAATCAACAGATTGCTGTGTATTAGCTCCACCTCTTTGGTCCGGATCGGTTAGATTAGTACCCCTACTGAAGGGTACCAAAAAAAGTAGGCCGGGTTGGGTCGGATATAAGGGTACCCGTCCCAGTTTTTATCTGTGGAGACGCAAAAAAACATGGACCGATCCAGCCTGACCCGACCCAGACCCGCTGGTGGAAACAGGGCTTAATGGTTACCAAGGGTCTCTCAGATGGCACACATTTAGTTCACCTTGTCATATCTTTGGAAAAACTTCTGTGAAATACTCATTTCATGTTGTATGACAATCAAATTTGAAATGCTAGTATAAAAGGAAACCTCTAGATCTAGAGGTTTTTCTGAATGTTTGTACGTGTTTATTTCCACATGCGTGTAGTAATACTGACCTCCTGAACTGACTACCCTCATCTTAAAGACTGGAGTCAGATCTATTCAGTGAAATAATATAAACATTTTTTTCTCATGCACCACCTGGAGTGTCCCTCAGTGACCTAAGGGGGTTCGTGCACCCCCAACACGTCCAGATGGATGAAGCACGAGGCTGTAAAGGTTCATAAAGGTGGTGCTTACAGCTGAGTGAAAAAGTGTTTTCCCCATTCCTGATTTCTTATTTCTTTGCATGTTTGTCACACTTTTGTTTCAGATCATCAAACAAAATTAAATGTGAGACAAAGATAACACAAGTAAACACAAAATGCAGTTTTTAAATGGAGATTTTTATTAGCGCGTTGAAACATAAATTAAATGTGGTTTATCACATCTTTGGAAAGCTGAGTTCAATTTCTCTAACCACACCCAGGCCTGATTACCCAGAACAACATCCAAGAACTGCAGGCCTCACTTGCCTCAATGAAGGTCAGTGTTCATGACTCCCCCATCAGAAAGAGACTGGGGGGCAAAAATGGCTGCATGGCAGAGTTCCAAGACCAAAACCACTGCTGAGCAAAAAGAACATAAAGGCTCGTCTCAGTTTAGCCAGAAAGCATCTTGATGATCCCCAAGACTTTTGGGAAAATACTCTGTGGACTGACGAGACAAAAGTGGAACTTTTTGGAAGGTGTAGGTCCCATTACATCTGCCGTAAAAGTAACACGGCATTTCAGAAACGGAACATCATAGCAACAGTAAAATATGGTGGTGGTAGTGTGATGGTCTGGGGCTGTTTTGCTGCTTCAGGACCTGGAAGACTTGCTGTGGTAAATGGAACCATGAATTCTGCTTCTACCAAAAAAATCCTGAAGGAGAACGTCCGGCCATCTGTTGGTGACCTCAAGCTGAAGCGCACTTGGGTTCTGCAGCAGAACAATGATCCAGAACACACCAGCAAGTCCACCTCTGAATGGCTTAAGAACAACAAAATGAAGACTTTGGAGTGGCCTAGTCAAAGTCTCCACCTGAATCCCATTGAGATGCTGTGGCATGACCTTAAAAAGGCGGTTCATGCTGGAAAAGCCTCCAATGTGGCTGAATTACAACAATTCTGCAAAGATGAGTGGAACAAAATTCCTCCACAGCGCTGCAGAAGACTCACTGCCAGTTATCACAAACGCTTGATGCAGTTGTTGCTGCTAAGGTGGAACAACCAGTTATTAGGTTTAGGGGGCAATCACTTTTTCACACAGGGACATGGAGGTTTGGATTTTCCCCCCTTAAAAATAAAAACCTTCATTTAAAAACTGCATTTTGTGTTTACTTGTGTTATCTTTGTCTCACATTTAAATTTGTTTGATGATCTGAAACATTTAAGTGTGACAAACATGCAAAAAAGTAAGAAATAGGAAGGAAGCAAACACTTTTTCACACGACTGTAGATGCATCTGACGAATCTAAGTTCCCCTACCGTGACGATGGGTTCTGGGATCCTGAGATCCAGCGTGGCCTCCTGGATCAGAGCTGCTCTCTGTGGTGGGCTGACAGGGTCTGGACAGAGGCAGGGGGGCCGGTAGACCCTGCTGTTCTCTTCCCTTAAAGAACCAAGCTCCAGAACGTTTATGCACCTGCAGGAAAACACAGGGAGTCCATCTGTGTCTGGATGAGAACACACATGTTTATATCTACAAACAGACCCACAAATCCCTCATCGGTGACCCGGTTGAAACCTGGTTTTTACACTCTGGTTCTTTACTCTGTAGAACCAGAGTCTTTGCTAAATTTGCATTTCAGGATTAGCAGCCATTAGATAGAAATATATCTTCTGCCACCACCAGATGGCAGTGTCAGCGTCCACGCTTGTGTCCAACTGTTCCACATTATTTTCTTTTATTCAGCTGACAACTAAAACAATGGTGTCCACATGGATGGACGGCAAGCCGGAGGAGGACAACGGAAACGTGGAGCTGAAACTGTTCCTGTTATCTGGTGTGCAGACGTAGTCAGAGCTGCATCTTTGCAGACTGTAAAACAAAACCAAGAGCTGAAAGGAGCTAAACGTCTGTGGATAACTGCTTAAACTAATGTCGCTGCTTTAAACTGGATACATGTGACGGTTTTGTTTCATAAAAAATGACATATGTCTCAGTGAGGTGAGTTTGTCCAAAAAGAGAAGCATCACAATAAATACATCAACCATTACAGATTTTTTTAGGGCTAACACAGATGCAGATATTCTCTCATCAGCCTCAGCCGATTGGCCGATACAACCTGCCGATATTTTGGGCCGATACTGCATTTGACTCCCAAATTAATATGATGAAGGATACAATGAAGAGGAATTTTATAACTCTTTTGATTTGAGAAGAGGACAAAGAACTTAAAATAAGTATACAGTAAAGAAACAGTGTACTTGTGAACTACAGAATATACAAAAAAAAAAAAAAGTCAGATTTCTGACTTTTTTGGAAATTGAAAAAAAAATTCCTGATTTTTTTTTTCAAATTTTTTTAATGTTCTGAAAAAAAAGTCTGAATTCTGACTTTTTTCTAAGAATTTTTTTTTTCTTCAGTGGCTCTTCCCATGGAAAAGGATTAATTACGAATATTTTTTCCCCCCAGAGATTAAAAAGAAAATTCTGGATTTTTTTTCCATTTCTAAAAAAAAAGAAAAAGAAAATGAAAAAAAAAATCTGAAATTTTTTTAATGATCTGGAAAAAAAGTCAGAATTCTGAGATTAAAGTTAGAATTCTGACTTTTTTCTCAATTTTTTTCTTCAGTGGCCCGAATCCTCTTCCATAATAAACGAATCAAATAGAAACATTAAACTTGTAATAAATATATATAAAAAAAATCTTTAAATTATGCCAAGTCGGGGTATCGGTCAATACAGCAAAAAATAAACGCAAATATCGGCCTAAAATATTGTCCGGCTGATGTATCGGTCTATTCTTAATGTTTAGTGTGTTTTTAACTGTGCAGAAAGTTTATGTTACGTATAGTTTATACAGTGTTTGTATTTACAGTACGAACAAAAACAACAAAAAGGTGCAGAAATAATAAAAAATGTTCCAAATTCTGATGGAATAATAAATAAATATGAGGATTTCCTTTGTTTGTTTCATGAATCAGACCACTTACAGATTAGTTTGTATGCAAGTCTCACCCCCACAACCCTGAACTGGAGAAAGCGGGAGGATGGATGGAAGATTGACAGGAGAGAGTATTTACTTAAAGAGTCAGAGCTCCAGAGGCACCGACCTCAAACACACACAGTCATAAACGCTAAATATCA
This sequence comes from Atherinomorus stipes, assembly GCA_023101725.1. NCBI lineage: Eukaryota > Metazoa > Chordata > Actinopteri > Atheriniformes > Atherinidae > Atherinomorus > Atherinomorus stipes. The sequence goes on from JALJCO010000903.1 coordinate 25,835, forward strand.
CAGAAAAAAAAATAGCAATAAACACTGTTATTTACTCTGTATTGGATTCTTTATTATCATTATCATATAAGAGTAAATAAAGAATGTTATTCTTCATATGGACGGCATCAGCAGAAGCTGTTTTTCCAGATTAATGGCCTGGAAAGTGTCAGTGAAACAGATCTGAGCTGAAAGATGAAGAAAGTTCATCACACGGTGAGAGAAGCGAATGTAAAACCATCAGCGTTTGTTTCGCTCACCTCTTGCTTCTCGCTGCAGATGCGGCACAGCCACGTCGGACTCGCCCGGCTGTTCATCCAAACCCCACATTTACTGCACATGTACTGCAGGAGGGCAAACACACACACACACACACACTCAGTCCTGGATGGCAGATGCACGGGGAACGTATCATTTTACACTTCAGATGGCATTAAGCTACGTATGCGTAGTTTTTTTAGAGCAACAAGACGCAGAATGTCACGCACGAGACCTGGAACGACACCGTCTGCATCGCAGCATGTTAGCACACACAGCTGCACAGAAAAACACTCAACCCTCTCCTCAAGCTGGAAAAATGCTGCAAAAATGTCAATAATGTGAAGCAAATGTGCTAAATCTGCTAATTTTATAAAATGAATGATTGTTTGACAGTTTCCACTCCTCTCATTTCCACGCAAAAATGCATTAGGCATTAAAAAAGGTCTGGACAGAAGTTTTTTATATAAAATACATCCTCTTTTTGCTACGGAAGAGGATTAGGGCCACTGGAAAAATCTATTTCTGACTTTTTTTTAGAAATTGAAAAAAAAAAAAAAAAAAAGTTTCCTGAATTTTTTTTTTTTTTTCAATGTTCTGGGAAATCGAAAATAAAATTTCCTGAAAAAAAAAAAATCGTGAATTTTTTTTTTAATATTCTGGAAAAAAGTCAGAATTCTAAGATTAAAGTCAGAATTCGGACTTTTTTCTCAGAATTTTAATTTCTTCAGTGGCCCTAATCATCTTCCGTAATTTGTGTACTAAAATAAACAAGAAATAATATCCATGGGTAATTTATAGTTTTCACAGTTAATCAGAATCAGGAGACACCATTGAAATGGCTGAAATCTGATACTGCTGATGGAAAAACTTCAGTTACAACTTTTTTTTTTTTTACAATTTATTAAGTTTACAGTTAGATTTATTTCCACAATAGCATATGGATAGCAATGAAAAAGAAGAAATTATTTAATGGATACTGCAAACAGTACACATGTAAACACAATAACAGCAATAATAACAGAATGACCAGTCAGAGTAGCGGACTGTTCAAATGTAAAAACAACAAAACTACCTTTGATTTGTTCTAATTTTGCCTAATTGCTCAACAACATGCAAATCAATGGCATTCTGGAAATCTGACCAATTTCACTGAGTTATGTGAAGACTCGACATGCTACGATGTCATGGGATATCTCAGTTTTTAGTGCACAAACAGTGTTTGCAGACATAGAAGTTTACTTTAAAAGTAACATAAAGGGAGGAAAATATTCATCATGAAAGCAACCTGGTAAAATCAAAATCTGACCTGTCGAAAAATACTTTTGAATATCTTCGCCGTGGAGCTTCACACAAAACTGAATTTTCCCACGCTCACAAAGGATGCTTACACGCATGCGCACACCAAAAACAGCTTGCTGCATGTGCACGTGTCTCAACTGTACTCAGTCTGCCCCCACGAACCTGCAGAAAGAGCGCATCTCCTCTAACTCTGGACAGAATTAACTGATCCTTACTGTTTGGTGGATTTGGGGGGGGGGGGGAAGAGGAAAGAAAAGAAGGGAGAGGAAAAATGAGGAAACATTTTTAAGCGTACTGGCTGTGTTTCTATGATCTGGGAGAAATCCAGCAGTATGTATTTCTCAAACCTGCCCTAAGTACACTTGAATAAATAGTTTTTACTATAAGTATGCTTATTTTATACTAAAACTGAGGCAGTATACTCGCAGTTTACTTTTTATATACTACATTTAGGATAGTACTCGTACCTTGCTTATACATATAAGAGCATAAAAGCATATAAATTTACAAATATAAAGAACATTCTAAGACTAAGTACATTAATACTAAAGCTTACACTTTGATACTAACATTTGTACTTTAGTGCACCTTTTTTTTTTTCTTTACTTCTTTCTGTCACAAAATACTGATGTTTAGTAAATATTATCCAGGTAAAAAATAAGGTCTCACTAGTTTTTCAGCCTTTAGTATGCTGGTAATATATTTGCAAGCATGTGTGCGGTAGAAAGTAGTGCAGCAAAGTAAAAGTATACTTAATACACTTCACGTTGAGCTTTTCTACAGTTTAATTACAGTTTAAATACATTTAGTACAAAACTAGTTGTTCCAAAACAGCTTCAGGTTAACTAATTATAAACACACTTGAAGTATAGTGGTAATTAGTGTGGCTTCAAGTACATAAAAGTATGTGAAATTGTAGTACACTTAGCACACTTATTTTTCAGCTGGGTGCAGAGGTCTAGTGCAGCACTAGTACCTCATCAGCTGATGATAAATCCCAGCATCAACATTTTCTAGGGCTGTAGCGATACACTAATCCCACGATACGAAACAATACACGATACATCATTTTCAGCTCACGGTGCAAATATATCATGATATCCAGCCAATCCGATTAAATTACAGAATATTCTGAAAGATTTAAAAGGGACGGGGTGACTTTGGGGACGTCTTGTGAGTGCTCGATTTACTCGGAGTGAATTCATTAAAGCGAAAATTAAAACCATCAATTACAATATACATTTCTACTGTGTTTCAGGTAAATTCACTCTGATACAGAAACGCATATCTTGATTCTGACATTTTTGCAGTAATCTCACGTGTCTCAGTTTTCTGCAGAGACCAGATTATACATGTAGCCTTGATGTGAAGATGTACTTCTTAAATTTGGGGGTGTTTCGGACAGGAGACAGAGAAAAGGGGCCTCATGTAGAGGAGGTAAATGCTGAGTATATACAGTATATACAGTTTCTGAGACCTATTTAACCACTTCATGGTAAAAAAAAACGGTTTAAAATTCTTTTCTGCCCCATAACGGCTGTTTTGTACGACAATAATTCTGATTTATTACATGGTTATAAAGGTGATTGCTACAACTTTTTCCATCAAAACGACATTTAAAAAAATATATATATATATCAGCAGAACGTCTAGAGGGGTGCAGAATGAAAGAATTGATTTCATCCCCCAATTTTTCACAGTATATAAATAATAATCTGATTATCATGGTGTTGCGTGCTCGATCTCTTTAATAAAACATCTCCTTTGCCTTATATTTCTCAAATTCAAGCAGGAAAAAAATGGAGCAGGAAGAGGTGAAGGAAGCAAAGGGGCTCAAAAGCCCCTGAGAGGAAGCGAGTCACCTTTAAACGGCACTTCTAACCAATTATGTTTGTTTTTCCATGTTTAACATTTTGATAAAGGGCCAAAAAATCAGCTTAGATTCTACACGAAAGTTGACAACAGCTCTCCATCTTACTTGATACCATGGTAACGGACTTGGGATGGACGCTCTTTCTGGAACAGAAAACCTTTAGTTACCATCATCAGGACGAACGTGTTCAGATGGACAACAGAACCTGCTTCCTGGAAGACGACTAACCCAACACAACCAACCGAGAGGAACCGTTACTGCGTCCCTCCTTCCATCGTCTCTGCTCATGAACTGAAGGTTTCCTTCCGTGATGAGGCAGAAATAACAGACCTACTTTATTACACTGCACGCAGAGGACAGCTGCGACCCCCTGTGGTCCAAAGGACGTCCCACACAGCAGACACCGCGACTGTCCGTCACCGCACGCCGTCCTCTGGAAATTATCCAGGCGGCTGGAGAGACGCCTGAGAGCACACAGACGGAAACTTGGCACAGGTTTTACACCGGAAATCACTCGACTCAGTGAGCATGTGCACGCTTGGCTGACAGGATTCACGGTTTTCCACCTCACCCGATCCTCTGCTGCTCCATGGCCTCCATCATGGCGGCACGGGCCAGCACGCCGTTGATGATCTCCTTCTCCTCATCCGTGAGCTCCTCTCCAGGGGCGCCGCCAGACGTGTTCATCGTCCACCCGAAGTCCTGCTGGACCAACGCATGCAGAGACAGACTGTCAGCGGCACGCGAGGCGAGACAAAGCTCAGGCAGATAATCCGGGAAAATAACGTCAGAGAGCAGCAGCCTCATGGAAGGTTTCAGTTTCACCAACAGAACCTCACAGATCTTTTTGTTCAGGTTCCTTAAAACTACAAACTATGCTTTGCTATTTATGCTCCACCTATGTTTGTATCTAAATACAAAAATACATCGAAGACAAACCTTTAATCCCAGTCAGCATCTAGAACCTTTAATCCCAATCAGGATCAGAACCTTTAATCCCAGTCAGCATCAGAACCTTTAATCCCAGTCAGGATCAGAAGCTTTAATCCCAGTCAGCATCAGAACCTTTAATCCCAGTCAGCATCTAGAACCTTTAATCCCAGTCAGGATCAGAAGCTTTAATCCCAGTCAGGATCAGAACCTTTAATCCTAGTCAGGATCAGAACCTTTAATCCCAGTCAGCATCAGAACCTTTAATCCCAGTCAGCATCTAGAACCTTTAATCCCAGTCAGGATCAGAACCTTTAATCCCAGTCAGGATCAGAACCTTTAATCCCAGTCAGCATCTAGAACCTTTAATCCCAGTCAGGATCAGAACCTTTAATCCCAGTCAGCATCTAGAACCTTTAATCCCAGTCAGCATCTAGAACCTTTAATCCCAGTCAGCATCAGAACCTTTAATCCCAGTCAGCATCAGAACCTTTAATCCCAGTCAGCATCTAGAACCTTTAATCCCAATCAGGATCAGAACCTTTAATCCCAGTCAGCATCAGAACCTTTAATCCCAGTCAGCATCTAGAACCTTTAATCCCAGTCAGCATCAGAACCTTTAATCCAAGTCAGCATCTAGAACCTTTAATCCCAATCAGGATCAGAACCTTTAATCCTAGTCAGCATCCAGAACCTTTAATCCCAGTCAGCATCTAGAACCTATAATCCCAGTCAGCATCAGAAACTTTAATCCAAGTCAGCATCCAGAACCTTTAATCCCAGTCTGCATCCAGAACCTTTAATCCCAGTCAGCATCAGAACCTTTAATCTCAGTCAGTATCAGAACCTTTAATCCCAGTCAGCATCTAGAACCTTTAATCCCAGTCAGCATCCAGAACCTTTAATCCCAGTCAGCATCTAGAACCTTTAACCCCAGTCAGCATCTAGAACCTTTAATCCCAGTCAGCATCAGAACCTTTAATCTCAGTCAGTATCAGAACATTTAATCCCAGTCAGCATCTACAACCTTTAATCCCAGTCAGCATCCAGAACCTTTAATCCCAGTCAGCATCTAGAACATTTAATCCCAGTCAGCATCAGAACCTTTAATCCCAGTCAGCATCAGAACCTTTAATCCCAGTCTGCATCCAGAACCTTTAATCCCAGTCAGGATCAAAAAAGAACCTTTAATCCTAGTCAGCATCCAGAACCTTTAATCCCAGTCAGCATCTAGAACATTTAATCCCAGTCAGCATCTAGAACCTTTAATCCCAGTCAGCATCAGAACCTTTAATCCCAGTCAGCATCTAGAACCTTTAATCCCAGTCAGCATCAGAACCTTTAATCCCAGTCAGCATCTAAAACATTTAATCCCAGTCAGCATCAGAACCTTTAATCCCAGTCAGCATCAGAACCTTTAATCCCAGTCAGCATCTAGAACATTTAATCCCAGTCAGTATCAGAACCTTTAATCCCAGTCAGCATCCAGAACATTTAATCCCAGTCAGCATCTAGAACATTTAATCCCAGTCAGCATCAGAACCTTTAATCCCAGTCAGCATCTACAACCTTTAATCCCAGTCAGCATCAGAACCTTTAATCCCAGTCAGCATCCAGAACCTTTAATCCCAGTCAGCATCAGAACCTTTAATCCCAGTCAGCATCTAGAACCTTTAATCCCAGTCAGCATCAGAACCTTTAATCCTAGTCAGCATCCAGAACCTTTAATCCCAGTCAGCATCCAGAACCTTTAATCCCAGTCAGCATCCAGAACCTTTAATCCCAGTCAGCATCTAGAACCTTTAATCCCAGTCAGCATCCAAAACCTTTAATCCCAGTCAGCATCCAGAACCTTTAATCCCAGTCAGCATCAGAACCTTTAATCTCAGTCAGCATCAGAACCTTTAATCCCAGTCAGCATCAGAACCTTTAATCCCAGTCAGCATCGAGAACCTTTAATCCCAGTCAGCATCAGAACCTTTAATCCCAGTCAGCATCAGAACCTTTAATCCCAGTCAGCATCAGAACCTTTAATCCCAGTCAGCATCAGAACCTTTTATCCCAGTCATCCCAGTTTCTTTTCTCATGTGGAAAGCGCACATTTCCCTACAGGCATGTATGCCATGTAGCTGGTGTCACATACTTTACTCACTAAATATCAGAGGAAAAGGACTCAAACTGGCATTTTGGACATTTTAATTATGGACACGATGTGTCTCAAAATCATTTGGTGCATGTTAGTGGATCTGCTGGGATCATTTGGTCGTGGTGCAGACTCATTATACTACAGACTTTAACCTCTGCAGAACCAACAGTTCCCCCCATGCAGACTGGAACACACCAGACACCATTAATAACTCCTACATGCTGCTGGGGGCCTTCAGGTCATTAGGAGAAATTAAATGACCGCACCTCTACTCCGGACATCATGTCACTGAATCTAAACCACGATTTTGGTTTAAATATGCAGAGAAGTGAGGAGTTAAAGGAGCGAGCAGGATTGTCTTACCACGACTGAATGTTTGATTTCCCCGTGTATCATTGAGTTAATCACAAAATGACAAGTTGTGCAAACGTTCCTGGAAGTTTCCAGCTAACCGACACTGACGTTTAACACCGCTGACAGAGCAGTTTCATTTTCTTGCCAGAGCAAATCCGTTGCAGTCAGCTTATAATCTCGCTCTGGTTTTCCCTCCGACGGGTCTGTCTCGGTAATTTTTCGGCCCGTTCTGAACTTGGCCTGCTGCCCTGCGCCGTGCATGCCAGCTAGTTTTCTCTTAGCAACCAAATCAGAAGCGACAACCTCACAAGGTCGCAACAGATTTTGGAACCAAGATCTGAAGACTTAGGGGAAAACACTTGGATGTTCACCAAGGATACATCAGGGGCCTCTGGCCTCACCCCAGAACTATCACAGATATCCAAGGAAGAGGCATAATTCAGCAAAAAGTGGCACTAATGCGGTAAGAGAGAGGATGCAACAAGAAGCAACAAAACAGCTTCAAAGAAACACAAAACAACCAAAATCATCTCTAACTGGTCATCATGGTTTGGAGGTTTAATCGTGTCTCTTTCAGTCTGGATGTCCTGCTCCTCTCTAGCATGAATGAGGGGACTTTTACACATCAGTGCCTGGAGCCCTTGTTTCATAACATGCCCCTTTTTTGTAACCGATGCAAAGAGCATCAGTTTAGATGCCAGGCCAACATCACATCTTTATGTAAAAACTGTTCTTGTTTGTTTGTTTTTCATCAGACAAATTTAAATATTAGACACAAATAATAAGATAACACAAATAAACACAAAAAGCAGTTTTTAAATGAAGATTTTTATTCATAAGGGGAAAAAAATCCAAACCTCCATGGCCCTGTGTGAAAAAGTGATTGCCCCCCACTGTTAAAACATAAATTAACTGTGGTTTATCACATCTTTGGAAAGCAGAGTTCAATTTCTCTAGCCACACCCAGGCCTGATTACTGCCACACCTGTTCTCAATCAAGAAATCACTTAAATAGGACCTGCCTGACAAAGTGAAGTAGACCAAAAGATCCTCCAAAGCTAGACATCATGCTGCCATCCAAAGAAATTCAGGAACAAATGAGAAACAAAGTCATTGAGATCTATCAGTCTGGAAAAGGTTCCAAAGCCATTTCTAAAGCTTTGGGACTCCAGAGAACCACAGTGAGAACCATTATCCACAAATGGTGAAAACATGGAACAGTGGTGAACCTTCCCAGGAGGGGCCGGCCGACCAAAATGACCCCAAGAGCACAGCGACGACTCATCCAAGAGGTCACAAAAGACCCCAGAATAACATCCAAGAACTGCAGGCCTCACTTGCCTCAATGAAGGTCAGTGTTCATGACTCCCCCCATCAGAAAGAGACTGGGGGCAAAAATGGCTGCATGGCAGAGTTCCAAGACCAAAACCACTGCTGAGCAAAAAGAACATAAAGGCTCGTCTCAGTTTAGCCAGAAAGCATCTTGATGATCCCCAAGACTTTTGGGAAAATACTCTGTGGACTGACGAGACAAAAGTGGAACTTTCTGGAAGGTGGAGGTCCCATTACATCTGGCGTAAAAGTAACACGGCATTTCAGAAAAGGAACATCATAGCAACAGTAAAATATGGTGGTGGTAGTGTGATGGTCTGGGGCTGTTTTGCTGCTTCAGGACCTGGAAGACTTGCTGTGGTAAATGGAACCATGAATTCTGCTTCTACCAAAAAATCCTGAAGGAGAATGTCCGGCCATCTGTTGGTGACCTCAAGCTGAAGCACACTTGGGTTCTGCAGCAGAACAATGATCCAGAACACACCAGCAAGTCCACCTCTGAATGGCTTAAGAACAACAACATGAAGACTTTGGAGTGGCCTAGTCAAAGCCCCCCACCTGAATCCCATTGAGATGCTGTGGCATGACCTTAAAAAGGCGGTTCATGCTGGAAAAGCCTCCAATGTGGCTGAATTACAACAATTCTGCAAAGATGAGTGGAACAAAATTCCTCCACAGCGCTGCAGAAGACTCACTGCCAGTTATCACAAATGCTTGATGCAGTTGTTGCTGCTAAGGTGGAACAACCAGTTATTAGGTTTAGGGAAGAGGAACATGGAGGTTTGCCCCCCGCCCACTGAAAAAAAAGTGTGACTAACATGGAAAAGAAAAAAAAATCAGGACACTTTATCACACATCTGTATCAACAGTGACGTTTATCAGTCTGATACATCTGATAGTCCAGCTCCAGATCGATGGTCGTCGTCTCTCTGCTTCAGTCACTTCACTGTTTTAATTAAATGATCGGAGACATTAGTGACGTCATAACAAGGGCACAAGGGGCACTGAAGAGAATCGCAGCTTGGACAGCACCACTTCAGCCCACGTCACCCACGGCAACCTCCCTGCCACGGCACTGTCACCATCACTTATATTTCTGAGCAATGCAAGTCGTTCATGCTTTAAAATGTGTAACTTTCTGTTACCAGGAGGCGAAGAAATGGTGTTGACAAAGTAGTGACTTGTAGATGTGTTCAGGATCAGATTGGCATCAGGTGTGTGGGAACTGGTGCAGACAGCTCGTCTTAGTGGGAGAAACAAAGATGGAGAAGTGGGAGGAAGATGACAGAAAGCAGCTTCAGCAGAACAATGTGAAGGATGAAGGTCTGGGATGAAGAAGACCACCGGTGTCAAAATAAAGGAGCATCAATGGAGTAAAAACCTGAAGCTCGGAGATCAGGATGGTCTTACGAGCCCAACGATGTCCCTGCTGAGAGGAAATATTTGGAATGCTCGTGTCTTTGCTTTCAACTTAAGAAAAGGTTAAATAGTTTAAAAATGGTACACTTGCAAAAAAAAAAACAAAAAACAAAGTTGTAATGTGACAGAACACCACACACAAGCTTTTTCTTTTGGAGAAATGCCGACAATTGAGCATGTGTAAATGCATACTAATTCAAATATCAAGACACAATTCTACTTAAATTAACTTTCCAATAAATTTCTTGTAAACATAAAAAAACAAGGCTTATCTTTGTAATTGTTGACAAAATAGCTTCTGCTTGAATATTCCTTCTTAAATCTGAAAATGTGTATATTTTCTACATTTTGGTCGTACAGATACAAAGTTGTGTGCCAACCGATGCCGACAAACAGTTGGTACGCATTGTTTATGAAGCGAGGAAAAGTGTGCTTTGATTTATAACCTGCACTCTGAGTTATCTAAACACTGTTTGTTTGAAGTGGCTGAATTCAACCAACAGGCTAAGCAAAGAAAATCCGACTTTGCTATCTTGAAGCCAGGAAATGTTCTGAATACCAAATGAAGTTATGCCAGTGAAGTTAAACAAAATTTTTAAGAAAAAATTGAGGAAAATTAATGTACCGAGACTGAGACATTCCCCCCCGATGAGTACGTGTCGCCACAGCTCTGCTAACAAACTGAGTAGGGGCTACTAAGCTAACGTATTTAAGTGAGGAGAACAGCAGCTATTTATCTAGTGTCAAATAAAGTCGGTGTCATTCAATTTCCACATTACTGACAAAGTAAAAAATTGATAATGGAAACATTTTTCTGACAGAACATTCAAGAAATCAACCTTTGCTAATGTCGGCTACGTTTGATAATAATGACAGTGTTAAAGGAATAGTTCACCCTCAGAATGATGTAACTTTATTTTCTACTTCCCCTCATGGTGAGCAAGACTCTGGAGCACTTTTTTAATATCTCAAATGCAGCCGACGATCAGGAAGGCTTCTCGTATCCCCCAACTTTCATATAATGGAGTTCACCGGGGTCCGAACCAAAAAGGTCCATAAAAGTCCACAAAAACTTGTCAATGGGGGATTATCACGCTTCCGTGCTCCAAACTTCCGGTTTGAAACACTTAGACGGCCCACTTCCGGCCCAGTTCGATGTCCCTGCTTTACTTCGTAGATAACGTGAATAAACGCCAACCCTACTTAAATTTTCACGGATTCCAGACTGAAGTGATACTAAGGAAGAAGTGGATCAAAGCGATTCTCCAGAGTGAAGGGCCGAACTTTATAATAAAACAACGTAGCATGTTTGTTTGCAGCCGGTGGGGCACAACACCGGCATGCTAGCATTAGCCAGCTAGCGTTTACCGACGTGCTTAACTTTGTGCGTCTTAAAACACATACATCTGAAAATCGGGTCTGTACCCCCCCGTTTCCAGTGGAACAACTGGGGACTGCCAAGAAAGGAGACGCTTTCACATGCTTGTGTGTTTTCAAGCCGCACAAACTATCCCCTAGCGCAGGGTTACTCAATACGAGGGCCGCAATCCAGAATGTTTTCCACATCTCCCTGCTCTAACACACCCAACTCAAATAAGATACTGTACATCCAATTGCCAATCAAGCTCTGCACTCAGTAACTTGTGTTGGAGCATGGAGACATGGAAAACCTGCTGGATTGCGGCCCTCATATGACCGAAATGAGTAACCCTGCCTTGGAGTTGCCCCATGAGGTTCCTGTCCCTGTCAGCCATTTTGACATCAGGGTGTCCATGTTGGCAGTTGTAAAAAACCTGCCAAAGAACAGAGAGGACCCAGCTGCCGTCACAATACGTCACCATATATCCAATCCATGCTGGAACTCCCAATTAGAAGTTTCTTCTTCATGTAACTTACTAAAATCTAACCCTAACCCCCCGACTACACCATGCCCATCTGTTTGCAAGCCGCAGTAGTTACTCTTGGTGCTGTTGAGCCGCTGTATGGTGAATTTATGGTGGCGCCCTTGTCGGTTGTTGTAAATGCAGTTAGGTACTTTTGAAAGAACAGGTGGCTTCTTAGGAACTGGACTGGGCCAAATGATGGCCAGCTTCAGTGCCCTGTTCTTCTGTAATTCTGGAGATGGTCTTGCCTTGTGGATTTTCATCATACACACTAAAAACTCACTGCTGGGTATAAAAGGGACTAACCCAGAAAATTGGGTAATTTTTTTACCCAACGTTCGGGTTAAATATTTGACCCAGAAGTTGGGTTATATTGACTACAATGTTGGGTTATTTTAACCCAGAAGTTGGGGCAACAATCCAACACCACCAGAAATTAGTTGGTCCCTTTTTAACCCAGCAGTTTGACCCAGGAGTTTTAGTGTGTAATAATAAGAGAAATGACATAAAAAAGCTGCTGTAAATTCATCTGAATAAAATTAGATTTGAGTCGTACCTCCAACAGAAAACATTTCAAGCGCTTCCGTGTGTTTGACTTCAGAGATTTCAGTGCACATTCAGCTGTCAGCGAGCAGAGGAAGTCCTGGTTTATTTCAGCTCTGCTACAGCTGTAAGTGCTCCTGGCCATTAAATTTCTAAACATCTGCTGGTGGTGTCCGTGTGCACGGCGGTGTGTGCGTGAAAACAGGGCGTTAATTGAGGCTGGCTGTGGAAAGTGAACTGTTAGCAGTGATTTGTTGTTGAAGTCTGGTCTGCAACGTGCACGCCCGGAGACATTTTCACTGCAGAGACATGCACTCATTATCTTTTTGACAAGAGCATTGTTAAAAGGAACGCCGCTTCTCGCCTCTGGTTCATCCGGTTCGCTGCCTACCACTGATACTGACATCTGATCACGGATGTTTACGAGAACGTGTAGACGTAACTCAGCTCAGAGTTCAGTTTGCATGTTTCATTCTGTGCGAAAAGATCCAGAAAAGCAGTAGTTTAACCTGCTAATATCTGAGCGTCACTCAGGCCGTTAACGGCTCAGCGCCCTTCAGCTCCCGCATCCTTTCCTTCAGTTCCCGAAAAACGTCCCTAAAGCACGTAAATGTCAGGCGCTGCTGTCACTGCGGTGCCCTGACGGCTGGACGGATGGACGGACGTCTTTGGTGTGAGAGTGTGCGCCTTGAGGTGTTCAGGGTGAGGGTGGGGTCAATGATTAGAAGTTGCACACATCTATGCTGTCAGGACGAGTCAAGTCACCGCAGCCACAGCCTGGAACACGGAAGATGACAAATTAGAGAACATGACGCCATCATCCATCCCAGGAGGAGGATAAGCATTTTGGCTCCTCAGATGGAGCTCATACTGCGACAGGCATGTTAACATTAGCTCAGATAGATGTCTCAGGGGCCTGAGTGACATCATTACACTCACATCCACACATCACTGTTGGCACTGTGAGCACAGAGTTGGTCCACTTATGGTATCCGCCTGCAGGATTTACTGCATACATGCATCCATACATAGACAATTACAATTTATATCACAAGATCCAGTTCAAGTGCACATGGATATGTGCATGTTTACATGTTGTATGTTCACCCACCAGCCATTTTATTAGGTCACTTGTTAACATAAATATGTAACCAGCCAATCACATGGCACCATCTAGTTACGTAGGCGTTAAATCTGAGCATCAGAATGAGGAAGAAAGGGGGATTTAATGGTTGTTGGTCTGAGTTTTTACTGGGATTTCCACCACAAGCATCTCTAGTTTCCAGAGAATGATGTAAAGAAGAGAAAATCTCCAGTAGCTGCAGGTGTCTGGACCAGAATGCAGCAGAAGACCAGACCAGGTGCCACTGAGGGTACAGACTCACCAGAACTGGACAATAGAAGATGGAAAAACATTGCTGGTCTGATGAGTCTCTATTTCAGCTCCACATTCAGATGCTAGGCTCAGAATTAGCTGTAAACATCATGAAAGCATGGATCCATCCTGCCTTGGATCAATGGTTCAGGTTGGTGGTGGTGGTGTAATGGTGTGGGGGGAGGTTGTCTTAGTACCAACGTGGCGGTTTAACCACCACAGCCTACCTGAGTATTGTTGCTGACCATGTCCATCCCTTTAGGACCACAGTGGTGCATCTTCTGATGCTGCTTCCAGCAGGATGATGATGTCACATAGATGACATCATCTCCACCATGACGATGAGTTCACTGGACTCCACAGTCACCAGATCTCAGTCAAACAGAGCAGCTTTGGAATTGGGAGCTCGTCCTCCTTCTGTGTGGTAAGTTTTTGTGTGTTTTTTCTGGTTGGCAGTTTTGTTTTGTGGAGGTGGGGTGAGTATGGGTTTCTCTCTGGATGCCTTTATGGCCTCGCTTTCCTGGGGCCAGGTGGACGATTGCAAGAAGGCTGATTTGCTATGTGATGTGCTTTGCAACCTGTTGGTTGCCAAAGGGGTTGTCCCTTCTCCACCTGTGGCTGTGACGGCAGTGTCTGATGCCGCTCAGGGGGCTGCTTCTCATTTTTTAGCCATTTTGTTGCTTGTTAATTTGTCTTTTGTAAATAAAATCTTGGCCAATGCTCTCACCTGATCCACTGTCTCCAAGGCTGCTTGGGACATTAGAAAGATGAGTCATTTAATGTTGTGTCTCGGCCATCCCGAGATGTGGTATGACAGGTGGAAAAGGAGATTCTCATCACGATGCGGTGGAGCGGGAGATTCTCATCACGATATGGTGGGAGCGAGAGATTC
>JALJCO010000904.1:0-21193 GCA_023101725.1 Atherinomorus stipes
GAAGAGGAAATGGCCAAATTCTACAAGTTCCAGAAACCGGAACACAAAGCGTGATAATCCCCTATTGTGGCATGCTACCAAGCTGTTCACTCCCCTGATGACAGTTATGATCTGGTCATTTGTTTGAGGCCGCGGTTATACCGGCTCAGTAGAGTTAGCTCACGTTAGCGGGCAATGCTAGTCCGTCACTTCCTGTAAGTGCAGTGCTCTGTTTGGGTCAGCATTTAGAGTGCGCACTATGCACTGAACTCCAGTGCACTCGGGCAAGTGTGCGGTTTGAGACATAGCTCTGGATGCCATAAAAGACATCAAACAAACATTAGCTCCAGTCAATAGAAGTACAAGGTTAGTGATAAAAATGTGTTTATATGTGGATAACTTCAAATGTTCATAAAATGAGTTTTGTTGTAAATTGTAACTTTTGTTTGAATTTGTAACAATGAAAGAGCTTATGTTATTCACTGCTATTGGACTTGTGTGTGTGTTTCCAGCTCTTGGTAGACAAGGATATGGATTAAAGCAACTCCTTACCGATGTTGCATTCTTACACTATTTTTCTAACAGGGTAAAATGCTATGAATGAGGTAATGGAACTCTAAAATACAAGACAGACCCACCATTAATCAAAATAAAATATTATTCCAATCTCTAAATATTCAATGAAAACTCCAACCAATCCTTGAAGTGGGGTGCACCTCTAGGATTGTCCAACGGACCTGCCTGTCAGACCTTTGATTCTGCATTGGGAGGTGGAGGGAATGAAGGGGTGTGTCTTAGGAGTGACGCGGGACTGTTTATATTCAAATAATCTTGCTGTGCTTTCTGAAATTCAAGATCGGTAAAGGTTGCTTTAAATCATCATTCCACCATCAGTTTTCCACTTTCTCGTAATAACTGGGTGCTTCATCTATGCACTCTATTAACCATGCACAAACAATTATGATTGGCTGATGTCTATCTGATTTTTAAAATCAGATTTTTACATGAGTAAATGGATAAACTAAAGAAAGCATACATAGAAATCTTTTTAAAATCTATCTGACTTTTCTATGTATGCTTTTTAAAAAATTTATCCATTTACTTCATGTGCCTTGCCAACCCAATATTACTGTATAATTATCTGACATGCTTACTCTTACCGCACACCCTCGCCTTGTATAATTTTTGTTATGTGCAGATTATCACAGTAAATTTAACAAACAAACAAATAAATAAATACTCAGAAAAAAGTCAAGTGGTAGACACAAGAAAATTTAATTTGCAACAGGAAAATATTTAATAAATAAATAAATTAATTAATTAATTCCACTGACTGCACTGTCAGTTTCTGACTCCAGCAAATTTATTTATTTATTTATTTTTTTAGAGTTATTAGATTACACACTGGACGGGTCACTCGCCCATTACTGGAAAAAACAGATATGTGCTAGCGATATAACGAGTGCTAAAAAAGATGGGAGTTGCTCAGTGCATGAAAGGATGTTCGAATGGTTAATGGTCACTGGTTTAACAGGAGCCCATGAAGAAGAAGCCAATATTGGAGAAATATATGTGTTGCCACTTCTCAAACCATTACAACGGGAGTTCTTCTAATTACTCTAAGTAACTCCGTATGAAGACCAGAAGAAAACTGAAATAGTGAACAAAATAAAGTTGTTATTTTTTATTGAAAAATAATAAAATCAATCATTTCGGTTTATAAACCACAAAAAAGTAAACAAACAACAAAAACCCTGAAGTTATTCGAGTAAAGGCTGTCAGTGTCACTGAGAGACCTGTGTCCGTGGGTGTCCCCTCGTCTGACTGACTGACCTCAAGAAAATTACGTTACTTCGTCATTTTATTGTGTCGTATTTAATTTGAGCGGAGAATTATTTAGTTATAATCTGACGTAAGGGCGCTAAATCTAAAATTAACCGTAAATAAAATGTGAAAATACATTAAAAAATATTGGTGTAGCAGCTAAAAGCATGACAAGGTCCGATAAAATTTATTCTTAACACAATAAATTCGTTACCTTAGTGTCAGGCTGCGTTTAACAAAATGTAACACGTGGGTAAATGACAAGCTAGCACAGCCGGTCGGTCTAGCTACATTTTAGTTAGCTAGCAAGCTAACAGCACGATTGAACTGTTTAGTCCAGACGTGTCCCTGAAATTTCTTTTTCTTTTTTTATCGTAAATTATATTTTGGTATATGCGTATTTTAGGCATTGTTAGGCGAGGCGTTTGTTCACTTTCTTTTGTTTCTTTTAGTAAAGTCAGGTAATGTTAGCACAACAAAGCCTACATGAGCCGGCTAGGTTGGGCAGCGCCACATTGCTATCAGCAGGGCTACTTGGTGAGGAGTGTAAACAGTAAGCAATGACTCCGTAAGTCCTTATTAGCTTCGGCCAACTGGCTATGTTAGCATTCCCGGAAGCAGCTTCTCTACCCAGAATAATTTGCTTTCGTGCTTTTGTTCAACTTTAAACTACATATGTGATTGTTGCAAACGTTGCATCGCAGGATAATGGCGCCCCGCGTTCAGCTAGAAAAAGCGGCTTGGCGCTGGGTGGAGACGGTGAAACCAGAAGAAATCAAGCAGGAGCACATAGAGCTAGCATACCGCATCAATCTCCCGGCCTGCAAAAGAAGAACCTGCAGGTATAGTATTCATGTTATTAAACGGTATGGTCTTGTTTGACCACAGTAAAATCACAAAAAGCAGGGGAAAAGCCCCCAAAAGTTGATGTTTCAATGCCTATCTCCGCACAGAGATGCTGACTAAAGGTCTGTTTTGCATCTTGGCTGGCGCACGACCCTTCATAGTGCAACTGGCAGTTTTGTAAACTTTATATAGGAACACTTTTCAATCCTACATCCCACAGTGTAGTTCATGATGGTATTTAAAATGCGTGATATTTCTATTTTCCCCCCAGTTATATTCTCAGCTCGGTCTTGTCTGGCATCTTTATGTTTTAAAGACTCATTTCCAAATCTGTCAAGCGTTGTGTGCTGCAGAATTACATCAACATGTCATACATAGGGTCGGGATGCACTGTAACTGCTTTTTTTTCTCAAACCGACAAGATAATTTCATAAATTTCAGCTCCTAAAGGTCGATACCAGTAATGCACATACATACCTAATTATACCAAATCAAATGAATGAATGAAATAAGAAGGAAAGTGGTTTGGAAGCAGCATAGGGTCTCCCCTGTGAAGCAGCAGCTTTTCCCCCCAGTTGCAATATCCCTGCGAGAAAAGCTTAAAACTGGGATTTTCAACTTCTGCACATCAGATCTTAAAATTCCTTTTCGACTGTATGGGGTGTAAGTTGTATAAGCAGTGGGGCAAGTCGTCATGATATCGGACTTATCGGAATGGTGTAATAATTTCCTTTATCGCCCGATAATTATCGTACATCCCTAGTCATATATTTATATAATTTACACCTTTAGAGAGACAACAGGACAAGATGACCTGCAAGGAGATGACAACTAGTATGAAGAAGGTTTTTTTTTTTTTTTTTTTTTTTTTTTTTGGTAAAAATGTCACAGTTGCATACCATCAAACAAAAAATTATACCACTGTGCAGTGACTGAAAAGGTATAGGCTGAAGCCTAAGCTTATATCATTCATACCTATCCTTCATACAAATTTTAAATTAAGGATTCACATCAATATGTTAAAGGAAAGAAAAAACGAAAACAGAAACATGATAACTAAGAATGAAAAATAATGCATACAGTATATGAGGTGATCCATACCAGTCATAGATATTTATTTACAGTTTTTAAGATATTTGTTCATATTATTTTTGAATATATGATTAAGTCTCTGAAGTGTATTGCATAGCTTCATTTCTATTTCAAAGTTATTCCACAGCTGGACACCTGTAACTGTTGAACACCTTTGTTATATGACGGTTCTGGTCTTTATTTTGTTGAATATGCAGTTTTCCCCTCATGTGGTAGTGATGTACTTACATGAAACATATTCTGAGTACCTCCTGAAACATATTTCTTTATTTTAAACATGGTTTGAGCAGCTTCCTGAAGTCAACCAGATCAGCAAACTTTAAAACCTGTGATTTTATGAATAGTGAGTGTGTGTGGTCATAGTACTCTGCCTTACTTATAATTGTAATTGCTCTTTTTTGCTGTAAGTAAATGGAGGATGTAATTGTTTTATGTGTAATCTGGTCTAGTAAGTTAAACCTAATGACCATGAAATGTGTTTCCAGGAGGAATTGTAAAGGGAATCCCAACTGTCTTGTGGGAATTGGTGAACAGGCGTGGCTTGGGGAGATTGATGAAAATGCTTTCCACAATATTGATGACCCAAATTCAGAGCGCCGAGACAAGGTATTTATTTACTCACCTTACATTTCCTTGGGAATTTTTCATAATACCATAACTAAAGGAACACTTCACCCCATTTCTTCTTCTCATCTGTCTTTTTTTCCCCTTTCAGAACACATTTGTGGGTCTAACCAACCTCGGTGCAACATGTTATGTCAATACATTCTTGCAAGTCTGGTTCCATAACCTGGAGCTTCGTCGGAGCCTTTATCAGTGCCACAACTCCCGAGCACAAGAACACAACACGGAGTCTGGTAAGACTGATACCCCTTTCCCACTGGCCAAAAACCCGTTTTAACCCGTGAACAATCGGCTTTTAGTGGAGGTGAGAAAGGCTCACCGACCCACGTCAAACGACTCTACAAGCGACATGGGTTAAAATCGCCTTCAAGTGGCTCAGCTCCCATCGGCATGCAGTACGAACACCAGACCCGGGTTGGCCCGCGAATTTACGTGGTGACGTTGGGCTGTATGTGGCTACATTGTGACATCGCACCAGTTTCGTATCATATAAGAACCAAATCAACTCTGCTTTGGCCACAAATTCACGTCACCTGCATTCCATCTGCGCTAGAAAATCATCTTGTCATGGTTTTCCTTCATTTTGAGGACGGACAAAGGTGCAACAAGAAAGCACGTTGACCACAGCCTGACTCGCTCTCCATTGTTTACTTTCCTGATTTCTGTCGCACAGCTGACATCATCATCGCTAACTCAGCATGATGGCGCCATCAGACATGCAGCGGTGGGGACAGAGGCCACGCAGCTGCCAGCAGGTGATCAGACGAGGGATGTAATAATAACAGATAAAAAGATAAATCGGGATATAATTTTCCGACAGTTAGTATTACCGTTTCAGATTTGAATTAGCGTAAAACCGTGATTATTGCGCTTTGAAAAATTCAGTGATGCAGCTCATTGTCTGAAAAGCATCATCAGTTCCTCAGATGCAGCTTACAATGTTTGGCCTCTGAAAACATGGCGCAAGACACTGAAAGAACCGCATGGAAACTGTGGAGATTTTTTCCCTTCTAAAAGGACAAAGTCTGAAGTCTGGATGTATTTTTGATTTTTTTTTAAAGATGCTGGGAGGAAACTATTTTCTGAAATCTGAAAACTGTCAGACTAGATCAAGTCTTGAGCGCTGAATGTGAAGAAAAGTATTCTTGGTTCTTATCTACAATTTGCATTAAGTGATGAACCCTCTTATAGACGTAAGATGCATCTTTAATGTACATTTATATGTTTGATGTTTACATGTTATTTAATGTTTCTGCCAACAGAAAGTCTGTTGTGCTTGTTACTATGTTATCGTTTCTCTTAACTGAAACTTGGTAAAAGGTTTTTTGTGTCTGTATAAGTACTTTTGAACATTTTGAGCAGATTTTACCAATACGGCGATGAAAACAATAACTGTGGTCCTTTTGGTCACAATCACTGTGACATGAAACTTTCATATCATTACATGACTGGATCAGACCTGGCTTTTTCTTTGTCAATGGGAAAGGAGGGAAATGCCGATTATGAGCGAGTCGATGCGTGTTTGAAAACCCGAGTGAACACACTAATTTCAGTGGGAAAGCGGCTTGAGTGATCCCTTGTTTCTTACTCCCTGCCTTCAGCCCGATATGACTTGTAGCCACATGCAGCTAGCCTGTAGAACTGGGCCGAGGTTTGATTGGGCCATTTAGTCTCCGACTCTATTTTGTGCTCAATTTAAACATCTTTTTTTATCGTTAAGGGACAGCCATAACTGAATAACTGAATTTTTCCCTTTTGCACCCCGCTGTAATGCTTATGTTTTATGTAAAGCACTTTGAATTGTCCTGTACATGAAATGTGCTATACAAATAAACTTGCCTTGCCTTATTATCAATTTCTGTTTCATCTACATGACTTTTTACAATGATTTTACCAAAGTGCCGTTGTCTGGTGCAGACGGAGTCGGCTCGGAAAGTGTGTGCCGTTTCACGAATGTCTTTCTCTGAAATTTGCATTGTTGTTTCTCTCAGATTACGAGCCCCAGTCCATCTGTGAGCATCTGCAGTATCTATTCGCTCTGCTCCAGAACAGCAACAGAAAGTACATCGACCCATCAGGACTGGTCAAAGCTCTGGGTCTGGACACGGGACAGCAGCAGGTACAGCACACATAAAGCAAAGTTTTCACTAAGAAATGCAGAGCTGGAGTTGCAGGTTAACACAAGAGCAGGGCTGATAAATGACCCAGCATGAATTATCCTCCATGACTGTGATCTGGCCAGCTGTTCAGAAACAGGTTGTTGATGTTTTTTATCTGGATGTTCCCAGGATTTCACGCAGAGTGGGAAATGTCAGCTTCTCATTAGGTTAAACTACAGAGCACTGATTTAAAATTTTCCTTTTCAGGATGCGCAGGAGTTTTCAAAGCTGTTTTTGTCTCTGTTGGAGGACACGTTGTCCAAACAGAAGAACCCCAGCCTGCAAAATGTCATTCAGCAGCAGTTCTGTGGGCAGTTCTCCTATGTTACAGTGTAAGCTTCCTCATCACACACAGGAACAGTCAATCTCTCTCTCCCTGCTCGGTTTGGTCACTGAAGCTGTGCAAAGACAAATTAAACAGGACTGTGGAGATGGTTTACTGGCTTACTGGTCCCAGTAAGCCGTTTTTCAAACAAACCAGCATTCAGCAGTCCCTCCAGAAAGTTGCAATACTGAAGTTGTTACTATCAAAACAAATACACAAAGGGGTGGAATATACAAAGAAAAATGTAGCAATTCCAAATTTCTCATATTACCAGGCAAACTTGGTTTGTTGCGTGAATAATTTGTCTTTTTGTTGAATTTGTTAATATTTGAAATTGCAACGTTGCAACTTTCCGTTGGGATGGATTCAGACAGATTAAGCAAAATCAGGAGAGCTTCACATTTCTCCTGGATGTAGACAAAGAATGTCACGATTACAGATATTCTTGATACGATTATTGTCAAAGAAGTAATCACAATTTTACGATGATTACATCTTATTTCCCAAACAGCATAAATGTGTAAAATCACATGAACATTCCTCACAGGTCTTTAAATTTTAATTAGATGTGTCAAAATTGATGCATTAAAGCAAAATGATTGAATTAAGTCCATTTCTTTCTTTTTTTTAAATACATTAAAGCATAAACAACAACTCGTGATATTCAAAATCTGAATTTGGTATTACCTTGATCAGAGGAGCGGATTGTGGGCATGTAGGTACCGTATCACATCGGTGAAAAGAGTCCGCTAAAACCCACTTTATCCTCCTTATTTATGACCCTTTTGACTCAAGTCTCTACTGTAGACTTAATCATTCCCTTTCTTCATGGAAAAAGTCAAATAAAAGCAAACGACGAAAACATTGTTTAATGTTTTTGACACATTTATTTGTGTTGTTTCTTCAGATGTAATCAGTGTGGTCGATCATCTGCTCTTCCGTCCCGATTCTACGAGCTGGAGCTGAACATTCAGGGCCACAAGAACCTCACAGAGTGTGTCACAGAGTTCCTGAAGGTAAAACTGTAATTCTTTGCCACAGTCAGTGGGCACGTTTACATGGAGACTTTTTTTCCCTTTTGATACGAAACAGTTCTGATTGAGGATTTCAGAGCAGCCGTTTCCATGGAAACTAATTCATTCTGATCTGGTGTGTACATGCGCCAACATTTATTCAGAATAATCCTGTCTGACATGCGCAGAATGATGTTACATCACGTTATGTATGAAAGATGGAGGTCTAAAAACTGATCGTCAGGTTGTTGTGGTTTCTGCAGGACTTTAATCCAGCAGCAGCTGATACTCATGCACTCCTACTGCAGACAACCAAGAGAAAATGGCGTAGAGACAGCGTTTGAGTAAAACACAAACTTTTTGTTGCTGTCCAGGGAATTACGTTGTTCACAGATATCTTTCAAAGTGAGGAAACGTCACTCGCTGCATGTTGACGTCTTGTCGAAACCTGCGCTGTGAAGGCCTTTGCACACCGGGACTGATGCGAATAAACGGCACGAAATTGCGAATAATTCAGAGGAGAAATATCGACACGTTTGTCTACACACACCTGCTCCGATGTGGAATTACGAAGATGCAAGAAAAAACCCGCATCTGTTATTCCAGAGGAACGTGAGCACATGCAGCAGTGACGGAGGGAGAGGCGGCTGCAGGTAAACTTCTAGATGCTGAAAAACAGCTGATCTCACCGTGGAGATGCCAAATGCGGATTTTAAATAGAACACCTATAGCTAATAACCTACAAAAGGCTACAAAATGTAGGGAAAATACTGCTACTTCAGTGGTGATCCCGGCCGGGGGGGGCCCCCCCCCCCCCCCCCCCCCCAGCCCGTTTGCCAAACTAGAGTGCTGCGACACAATGATGGTAAGACCTGTGCCATAATAATACAGTAGCAGCGACCAAGCGACACTTCTCTGTTTTTCCTTTCTCTTTTGCTTGCGACCATCTGTCGGATGCAAATATGAAGAACTCAGTTCAAAAATAAACGTTGCAAAATCGCAAGACGAAATTTTGTCACTGATGTGAACGCTCCCGTTGACTTGACATTAATTTGATCAAAGCTATTGTCGTGTGAATCTTTCTGACAAAATATTCGGAGTAGGTGTGTAATGGCGCAACCTCACAACTTTCCGATTCAGCGTTTACATGATCCCCTGGTTGGTTTGGGGAAAGGAATATTCTACTCCTGTGAAACCGAATGAAAATTAATTCGGTTCAGCACTTTTCATTCAGAAAGAGGTGTTTACATGGATCATTTTAATTCCGAAAGAGCTTTTAAATGGAAAGCAATCGTATATTTGGGTCCATGTAAACACAGCCCACTGTCTCCATATGGAAATCAGTTTAACACAAGAAATATAAATCTGATTGGTTCACATTATCTCAGGCTACGTTCACACTGCAGCTCAATGCAGATTGTTTTGCCAATATGTGACATGTATTGTATTCTTTAATGATGATCTGATGGGAGCAATTCCTTTTTTTTTTCTCCTCAAATGTGACCTGGGCCTCTTTTGTATGTGGTCCTGACTTGGATCCGTATCCCTTCTATGTTAAAGCAGCCGTAGTCTAAATGGTCAGGTTGCATTTTATCTGATTTGACGTCACAGAAGTAAGAGTAGGGCTGGGCGATATGGACCAAAAGTCATATCTCGATATATTTTGGCTGAATATCGATATACGATATATATCTCGATATTTTTATCGCAAGGTGAGAGTAAATATTTTGTTACAGTCAGAGCCAGACATGATATTACAAGTAGTTAAATTTAAACAGACCGGATGAAATAATGCTCAGCTGTTCAAAGAATGATAAATGTAAACAGAAATACTGTATAATACTGTATTTAATAATACTCGCAGATGCAAGTAAGGAACATTACACAGAATTGAATGTAACAAACCCTAGTAAGGTTAGTATTTATATACAAAGACAAAACAAACACACTTTGAACTTCATATCTCGATATGGGCGATATGGTCCAATTCCATATCTCATTTGAAAATATATCGATATATTTTTCATATCGATATATTGCCCAGCCCTAAGTAAGAGAGACTTATTCCTGTCCTGGGGGAGATGAGACAGTAAGATTCAACAACTGCATGCCACGTATGACGTCACATTCTCCACTACGCATGCGGGTCATTTCAGATCCGTGTGCGGTTCATAACGAAGTCTGATGGAGATTTCATGTAAATGATGATACCAACGACCACACTGACAGATTGGATTTTGGTTTGGGGAAAAAAAAAGATTTTAGCATCAATACCTTCAGTCAGTGTAAAAGCAACATCAGTGGATTTTGGATAAATATGAGAGAATAAATGAGAAGAATAAAACGATTTTTCTCTTGAAAATGGGTTTTGATCAGTTTATTTAACATGTTTAACACAATCAGAATAAGATTTGTATGTGTGCGCACGCTTGTCATGTGTTCCCTGCACCTCACCTTGCAGGAGGAGAAGCTGGATGGGGAGAACCGCTACTTCTGTGAGAGCTGTCAGAGTAAACAGAACGCCACCCGGAGGATCAGACTACACAGCCTTCCCCCAACCCTCAACCTGCAGCTCATGCGCTTCGTCTTTGATCGGTCAGTACATTGATGTAACTAATGATTTTCCAGACTCTGCCTCTCAACACAACTAAACGAAGAAGTTCCTGTCAGAGAAAAGCAGAAAAGTAGATTCAGTTGTCAGGTCCTGACTGTTAATACGTTTTAATCTAATCCTGTTAGATAACTCGTTTCCTCCTTAAAGCCACATTTGCGTCCTTCCTCTCACACACAGTGAAACCACACATCTGATTCTCCTCTGTGAATTTCTCCTCAACTTGTGGCATTTTTTTCCACCAAACTAGTTTTAACGCTGGTTAAGAATCAGAATCAAAGCTTTTACTCCAGCACCAAAAGAAAGAAAGAAAATCAAGATCAGCCAAATGCTTCTCGCAGTCCCCAAATCTAAGTACAAGTCCAGAGGTGACAGATCTTTTGCGACTGCTGCCCCTTAATCATGGAATGACCTGCCGCTCCAGGTCAGGTGAGCCCCATCTTTGGCCATTTTTAAATCTAGTTTAAAAAGTCGCTTTTATTCATTGGCTTTTAATACTCAGTAAGATTCCTGGCTTCATTGTGCTTTCTCTGCTCTTATTTTCATTGTTTTAAAGGAGTGATGACATAGCAGTTACCAATATATGGACAATGCTTCATGTTGGCATTGCTGCATATGCCAAATCTCCCAAGAAAAAAACAGCATTTTGTCCAGCGTGATATTGTTTTGAAACGCCAGACCTCACTTCCTCAGTAATACAGTTGGGTACAGTTATGATATGCAGCTTTACACAGAGATCAAGTTAACTTCATTTTGATTGGCCACACCTTATTTGACTTTAACCTTATTGATAGATAGTAGGTTAAGCTGCGGTCAGAGTTTGCTAAAGACTATCTGTAAGCAACATGTGCATTTCAGACAGTGAGCTATGTTTATCAGAAAAGACAGCATTTAGAAAATAAATAAACTTGCAGGTAATGACAAGATTGTGGTCGCCCCCTCAGTGTCACTGCAAAAGTTTTCTTTTAAATCCTTTTTTTTGAAAACCCAGACCTGACTGCACAGCAGTCACTCCTCCACTCATAGTGGAATCAGACAGGGAGGGGGAGGCGTTATTTACAGACATTTTTACTTCGGCGACTTTGATGACATCACTATTATGCGACACCATAACAAGTAAATGTCTGTAAATAAGGACGAATCACCACAAAAAAGCCGCTTCGAGCTCACAGGGGGGTCCGACTAATGTTTCATCACAAAACATTGGTGAAATGAAGGAGTTTGTGGCAGTTAATGCCTTATTTAGAGGCTGCACGCAGTTGCCCCATCACTTCTATGATATTGAACATAATACGCTGATCTCAAGTGGATCTAAATATCTCCCGAAAGGAATTCAAGTTACACCAAAACTGTCTGGGTGAGGAAATGAATGTATTTCATGCTAGAAAATAAGTCCAGGTTGAAAAAAACAAACTTCCCCTTAGAGGCTCAATATATGGACAATGCTTCAAACTGTAAGAAAAAATATTAAAGGTTTCTAATCTTTTCCATGAGCATGAGTTATTGGGAATTGGGATGACAAGAAATGGTGATAAAAATTGGGACGTATCAGGCCACCAGATTCATATGATAAAGGTCACTGAACTGGTGGAGTTTTGAAGAAACTAAACTGATCTGACAAATCGGAATTAAAATTGGAACATTTTGAGATAAATGTAGAAACTTCAGCAAAATGGACATTTAAGCGATTTCAACCCTACCCACAAGTGAAGCTGGAAGCCATCCCATTCACTTTAATTTCTGTTATTTTATTAACTAAAAATAAGAATAGGAAAACCTTTATTTGTCCCACAATGGGGAAATTTGCAATTCTGCAACAGCACACATACAGCGGACCAGTAAACTTACTGGTCAAACGTAAGTGAATAGACAGAAAAACCTACAGACAAATATAAACAAAGGATAGATTAAAATAGATTAAGATGGAAGATAATTCATATTAAAGGTGTTATCCAGTTTTCTGGGGATACCCAGACATTATCCCCAGATATTCCACAAAAACCACAAAACTTAGTTCATAGAGTCAGCAAACACATTTTGAGGCTGGCACCAGCTTACCAACAAGGGAATCATTATCTTGATGGGGAGAATGAGTTCTTCTGTTTATTTATTCATTTGTTTTGTTTATTTAGAAGTTAGACTACAGTTTTGCACACGTCAGATTCACAAAATCAGGATCTGAGAAGCAGGAAGAATTTACATCGTTTGACTGGTGAAAGAAAGTAAATTTCCAGCATTATCCAGTCATCATTCTGTACTGGACATGAAATGGAAAAAGGTAAAAGCCTTGATCAAACACAGTGTACCACTTGGGAAATAAGTCGTATTTATCATAAAGTATCTGCTGAAAATGATTAATGAAGATTAAAGTGACTAAAACCATTTTCACCTGGTTAATAGAAAAATTCATGGCATTTTTGGGATAAAAGCGTTTGCTTTGTTGTTCTACAGACAAACTGGTCATAAGAAGAAGCTCAACACATTCATCAGTTTTCCTGAGCAGCTGGACATGGGGCCTTTCCTGGAGGGAAAACCTGGTAATGAATCTCTTCAGCTCTGTCATCTTCTGCAGGACTGCTCTTTATCACTGGTGTTATATGGGTGCAGCTCTGATGTTGTCATCGGGAGAACAGCTGTAGGGCTTAACATGTATCCATTTTAGATTTTTTTTTATTCTCAACAAAAATTAATTCTGAGGATTTAATTTATTTTTAAAGTGCTAATGACTTTTTTTTTTTTTTTTTTTTTACATTTTTTGCCATGTTTTATAGACCAAAACCTTTTTCATAACAGAAACAAGTGCAGCTGCATAGATGAGTTATTAGGAAAAAAAAGAGAAAAGATAAACTTTATTAATCCCAAATTACGCCCCTTTTCCACCATCACATAGATGGATAGATATGAGCTCATGAGGGAGTGATTTCAGATTCGCAACAAGATCGTGGGAGAAAAAAGAATATTGTTTGCCTGAAAAGGGAGTTCAACCCAGGACTTTCAGGCTGCAAGGCAAGTTTGCTACCAACTGTGCCACAGGAGTGCTTCTAACAGCAGCGCAAGTAATGATATGATCCGTCCGTCCCATCTTCCTTCTCCTTGTCTTCCTCTTCTGTTGCTGTTTTTACTAGCGGCTGGCTAACGATTAATGAGTTGCGTTACCGCCACCTACTGGTAGGGAGTGTTAACTGTTGCTGCTGTCATTTATGTTGCACAATCTAGTACGTCACAGCAGCTTCATTCTTACCCTGCCCACTTGTGGTCGGGGTAATGGATTGTAATTGAAAAGCTACCAAGCCAAGCTGAATTGAGTTGAGTTTAGTTGAGTTGAGCTGCCCTGTGCCAGTGGAAAACGCCCATAAGTTTACCAATTAGGAAATTTGTTCTCTGCATTTAACCCATCTCAGGTTGGATCTGAGAGCAGTGGGCTGCTATTTAAAGTGCCCGGGGAGCATTTGGTGGGGGTTAAGGACCTTGCTCAAGGGTCCACAGTGGTTCACCTCAGTGTCGTGTTGGGGACTCGAACCCGATGCAGACTGTGGTGCTGTTAGCTGAAACCGGACGGGACGTCTGCCAGAGAAATTTCTCAGCTCATTTAACATTAAAGTCAATGGCTTCATAACAGTTTTTATATTACTTTTCCAGTATTACAGACAAACAGTAACGACTTCTTCTAACACATGAAACTGCGATCATGTCCTCTGGAATATTCTTTTTCAACCATTGTTACTTAATCAGATCAGTTATACAGCTACTGTATGGACAGACAGCTGCTGCTCCGTAGGACTTCTCTGGTCATCAGTTCCCCTCCAGCTGCTTCCAAAGATGCACCCTTCCCTCCATCCTCATCTTTATAAACAGAAACTATTTAAAACTTGACTGGAACCATGTAAGTTGTTATCTTCTCATTTTTAAAGGATAATTATTTGCTGTAGCTAGCCGTGAGCGAACTGCTAGCCATGAGCTAACTTGTTAGCCGTTAAGTAACGCAGGGAACGAGTGCCTCTCCTCTGTCACGCTTGACTCTGTGTCAAACCGGTGCAGCTCCTTATGAGTTGTGGGTCTGCTTGTGCTGTTCTGGGTAGATTATACATGTAACTCAATGGGCGGACCGCAAGAACAAGAACGGTCTCACAACTTCTGTTCCCTCCACAAAGCGACATTATTTTTGTACGAGGAGCTGGATACACTTTCATCAGATCAAATATCAATTAAAGCTTTTACTTCCTCGTAACTCCACGTCTGACCACGAGCCATCTTTATAAATACTGTCCCTTTTTAAACACTCAAATGCGGTGCACAACCAATAGTCAGCTGCACCGTCACGACCGTGTCCTGGATGGAAAAGTGACACAGTGCAGTTTCTGAGCCTCGGGATGCCGCTGGGCAGGGTATGCTCGAAAATGCATGTAATGAATGTTGCTGTGCCATCAAAACGAGTCAGAAACAGATTTTTAAGGTGGAAAAGTTAAGTTGTGGGTCTTGGAAAATAAAGTTTAAAAAAAAAGCAAAAAAAAAAAAAAACCCTACAAACACTAAATTTCTGCAGAGTTGCCTGGAAAAGAGCCAACAACTCTCCTTTTGTTTATAATGTAATGAATGAATTAAATGATTCAAGGATTCAGATGTACAGCAAGAAACATACAGTACTTACTTTTCCGTCCACTAGAATGATGGATCTTAAAAAGTAATAGATTTAAAAAATACATTAAACAAAAAAAGGCTATTTGTAGAGCAGGATGTGAAAAAGAAAGTCTTGGATAATTAATCCAAATGGGGATATAAATGCAGTGCAAAGTGGTGAATTATACAAACTGGGAAAAATAAAAAAGTAGAAAATCATAAATCAGCCCATCACAGTAACGGGCATCAGCTTGGGAAGAATCTCCTCTCACAATGTTCACATGCGTCTAAGTTGGATGTATTTTGTAGGAAAAACTACAAAGTATGAAATAAGCTGCTGATGTGTGTGTGTGTGTGTGTTCTTTCTCTGCCTCTTTGTCCAGACCAGAAGTGTGTTTATGAACTAAGTGCAGTGCTGATCCATCGGGGCATCAGTGCCTACTCCGGACACTACATCGCTCATGTGAAGGACTCTCTGACTGGAGACTGGTACAAATTCAATGATGAGGAGATAGAGAAGATGGAAGGCAAGAAGCTGCAGCTTGGTATCGAGGAGGACATTGGTGAGTGGTGTTTCACGTTTACTCGGCAGCTGCTTCTCCTGCTCGTCTGTAAATGCATACGCTCTCGTTTCCCTCTTCCGCAGCCGAGGCAGTGAAATCCCAGTCACGAAAGCCCAAGTGCAGTAAAGGCTATCACTGCTCCAGAAACGCTTACATGCTGGTTTATAAGCTCCAGAAAGACGAGAGCTCAGATCCCTCCAAGATCAGCGTTGAGGTGCCTGGTGAGTTCTGCCTCATGTGTTGATTAAAGCAAAGATGGCAGCCAGACAAAGAAGCGTGTCTTTGTTAGAATAAATGAATCTGTTTGATGTCTTTTTTCTGTACCAGCCTTCCTTCAGAGGTTGGTAGACCAAGATAACCTTAAATTTGAAGAGTGGTGCACAGAGATGGCTGACATGAGGAAACAGAGCGTGGATAAGGGCAAGGCAAAGCATGAAGAGGTGAAAGAGCTCTACGAGCTTTTACCCGCAAGAGATGGTTGGTAAAAACATTCCTTAATGACTTAATGAGAAAGTCCATGTAACACAAAGTGTTTGTTTGTGACTCTGAGTTCAGAACATGTAAACGGGATTAAAAAGGGATAGCAAAGGTAATGGGATGGAGCAAATAAAACCTAATTTAGTATGATAATAGAAAATGTTAGCACATATACCTAACACTTGACTATACAGTTGTAAAAAAAAAAAAAAAAAGGAAGTTCCCAACTTTCAGTTCTAAGGTTTCAAATTGAAGTATCAGGTGTGTTAACACGACGGCAAGGAGGAAAACATCAGCAATGATCTCAGAGAAGCAACTGTTGCTGCCCATCAGTCTGGGAAGGTTATAAGCTCATTTTCAAACTATCTGGAGTCCATCATTTTACTTGCCAGGGTTGAACGTCCCAGCTCGTTCAGCCAAAGATCAGAATGCTAATGCAGGCTAGCATCACATTAGAATAGCTAACAAAACACAGCTGTTTTTGTTTGCTGGACGTGATGATTTTCTGACAGCTGTACGCACATCGGGGTGGAAGTTGGTTGTAAAATGTGTGACTGTAATGGGGAAACGCTGGTTCCCAGCTAGGGTGGAAGGAATGTTCAGAGATGTCAGCCTTACGTTCTGAGGTTAGCTTCCAGTGTGTAATGTATACAAAGGGGGATTCCACTGATTTTTAGACCAGGTCCTGTTGCAAATACTACAAGACCTGGGATCAGTGGCGGCGCCAGACTATTTTTTTTGCAGGTGCTACAGGGGTGCTTACCCCACCGTTGATGGGGCTGTCATATTAATGATTTAATGCCCTACCAAGAACCATGACACACAAAAATCTATAGTTTCTGCAAACACACAAGCTTGTATTTAACACCCATTCAGCACTATTTAAATAAAAATGTAACATTCACCTAATCCTGGCGGCGGGGAAAGCAACAAGTGATGGCTGTCAAAGTGCTACACATTATGCATGCACACCACAGCCCCAGTTACAAAAACTCCTCCAGATTTTGCTGCTAAATAATACTGCAGCTTTGAAACCAACAAAGACTTCTTCTTATGTCTCATCCAGAATAATAATTTAAAAAACTATATATATAAACAAGAACTCAAAATAAGTGCCTTGATTTACATATTCAATCAA
Source organism: Atherinomorus stipes (assembly GCA_023101725.1). Taxonomy (NCBI): domain Eukaryota; kingdom Metazoa; phylum Chordata; class Actinopteri; order Atheriniformes; family Atherinidae; genus Atherinomorus; species Atherinomorus stipes. The sequence goes on from JALJCO010000904.1 coordinate 17,269, forward strand.
CACTGCTGCCATAAAAAACATGTTCTTACCTGTTAATGTCTTCATAACAAAACAATCCTCCTGTTGTTATGGTTAAGGGCAAAGGCATCTATGATTTTTTCGTGGTCCAAGGCTCGGGTTCTGTCTGCGTTTATTGCCAACAGTGCCAGGTTGCTCGTCCGACAGTCTCCGCTGGTGTTTCTCAAATAGTTCTTTAAACGACGCAGACATGAGAAACTGCGCTCACAGCTCACTGATGTGACAGGAAGGGTCAGAGATATGGACAGGAGTTTAAACAAGTCCATGAAGGCATCCTTGTACGGTCTCATGAGGGATAAAAACTCCTGCGTGGTGCTGATCCGATGGCCCTGTTCTTCTTTTCTTTTAAGTTACCGGCAAACTTGATAAAGTTCTGCGCACAGATTTTCCTCCCCGATTCCGTAGTGACGGGCCATGGGCAGGATGCGCTCCTTGTCAAGAAATGAGGAGTGTTTGGGGCTCAAAGCTGGCACCCCTCTCAAAACATGATTCGTCTCTGTTGAAAAGCGGCGTTTCATCTCCGCCAATAGCTTGTCTATGACAGGAAAGAAAGAGTTAATCTTCAGGTCTTCCAAGCTGTCTATATGTGGTCTTTCTAACGGGGCCTCCACCACAAAACCCTCGAGTCGTCGATCTGTTTGAACCGGCCTTCTCTCCCGCAGAGACTTAGAGGAAAGTCCTGTTTTTAGGCACAGATCCTCAGCTTGTTCCCGTATTTCTCTCCACTTTTCCTCTGTGCGTTTTTCTGATAAGGCAGTGATGACAGACTCTGCGAGATCATCTGCTGCAACAAGGTCAAAATTGGAGGCCTGCAGCTGATCTGACATGAACTTAGTTGTTCGAAATACATCTTCAAAAAGAATGAGATGCAGGACAAATTTCTCATCCAACACTGCACTCACTGCTCTTGCCTCCATTTTTCGATGAGCGTTTGACTGTCCGATGATGTCAAGCAGGGTAGCTTGGATTGCTGGGAGAGTTTTTCTGACAGCCCAGATCGCATTATACTGGCATGCCCACCTAGTGTCAGATAACGTCTTGAGTTCTATGCACTGTGCTGTTGGGTTGAGTTCTTTTTGTTTTTTCATAAACATATCGTGCACCACTGACGTAGAAAATAACTTGTACAGCATCTGCAGTGTTTCGAAGAACTCTGCAGCAGCGGTGACGTTGTGCACACAGTCTACTAACACCAGGTTCAGTTTATGTGCGTGACAGTGTATGTAGATCGCCTGTGGTACCTCCTTTCTGAACTTTTCCTGCACCCCGTTGTTACATCCCGACATAACCGATGCTCCGTCGTAGCACTGACCAACACAAAACTGCAGATTAATGTTACACTGACTGAGGGTGCACTTGATGCTGGCAAGTAAGGAGCCGGCGTCTAATCCATCTGCAGCTGTAAAATGCAGAAATTCCTCCTGCACTTGCTCTGTCCCCGGCTTCAAATAGCGAACGATCACAGATATCTGTTCCTTTTTGCTTACATCCTTGCTTTCGTCCACCAAAACGGCAAAGTACTCAGCATCCCTCACTTCATCACTTATCTCTGCCCGAATCATTTCAGCCATTACAGAAAATATTTCATTTTGGATGTCAAGATGAATATATTTAGCATTTGATGGGTTGTTGTCCAATTTTTCCTTCACCACTGTATCAAATAATCCCATCACATCCAGAAGCTCGCGAAAGTTCCCTCTGTTTCCTGACTCCTCGCCCTCACTGTGGCCTCTCTGTGGCCTCTCTGTGCGATGCCCTGGCAAGCTGTGTACCGTAAACTTTCCACCACTGCCTTCATGTAGCGTCTGTTCTCCATAACCAAAGCTGAGTGCCCCTTATCTAGCATGTTACTTATTTTCAAGCCGCTTGTCCGAGTTTGTTTAAACTCACTCCATGCCTCCATAGCGAATTTATGTCCCATACTTTCATGGTGGCTCTTCAGAGATGCAGAAGCCTTTCGCCAGTTATTAAATCCATTGCTGGTAAAAGCAGGTTCCATGTGAAATCCGTGGCTCTGCTTCAAAAAAATGCCGACAGGCAAAGCAGAACGCTGCGTCTTTGGACATACTGTATTCCAGCCACATATACTGATCCATCCAGCTTTTGTTAAAGCTCCTATGCTGGTTTCCGAACAGCTTTGATGGGTATTTTTGCAAAACAGGCCGCCTTGGACCGTCACATGGCAGAGAACTAATGTCATCTGCGAGGCCGGACTTGCAAGGGTTGTCGGCGGAAAGAGCGGGCAGTTGCCTTTCCTCATCTTCTTGGTCCTGCTCAGGTGATTTTCATCAACAGAGCAAGTCTGACTTGGTTCCCCTCCGTTAGAAGAATTCTTGTCAATCCGTGGACGTTTTTGAAAAACAAAGCGATCCATCTCTGCACCGTTCGCCTCACTTTTCCAAGCTAGCAAAAACTTGCGCGAACTAGCCAAACGGAAGAGTCGGGTCAAAGGTTAGGCTACATAGGTAATCTCCTGCGTACTTCGGCGAGTTTTTATAAATTAATATTTTCATATAGATATTTTCTTATTTAAGTATTGAGTATAAACGTGTGTAACAGACATGTAAATAAAATTGCATTAAAAAATTAAAAACATTTACTTTTTGGGGGGTGCTAAGGGGGTGCTTTGACAATTCCAGGGGTAGCTGAAGCACACCCAAGCCCCTCCCTGGCGCCGCCTATGCCTAGGATGATCAAATTTTATTTGTATTGCCCTTTACAATAACCAGATGGTACTTGAAGTGCTTTACAATCAAAAGACCAAAAACAGAACTTTTCTCAGTTTTCTCAGTTATGCGCCCCCTATCGGTGGCTAAGCTTGCATCCATCTTGTATCGTACCTGTAGTGTGATCTCCCCCCAGCCAGTAAAAGACAGTATCTTGGCTCTTGTTCTGTCCCTTCCTCTCTTGTTTTCCTCTCTTCCTCCAGTAATATTTCCTTGCATTTCTTTGCTAAATCCTCCACAACATTCAAAACACCCACTGTTTTCATATCTGGTTCATATCTGTTTGCTATGAACTTACGCAACCAGTAGTTGGCTGCAACATCACAGCCCTGTCCCAGTTTCAAAACCTATGTAGTGCAGTTTCTGAGCCTCGGAACGCCACTGGGCAGTGACGGCCCAAAAATGTGTATAATGAATGTTGGTGTGTTATCAAAATGAGTCAAACACATATTTTTAAGGTCTAAAAGCTATGTTGTGTATTTAAGCCATAAAAAGTACATAGGGCATGGGGGAAAGGGCTGCCAGATCCTGTGAGTGGTACATTTATCAATAAATAAATCAGAAAATAGAAGTGCAATAAGCACACATGAAAATGTACAGCCAGTGTGCAAGGAACAATACAGATAACCAAGGAGTATACAAGTATAAACCAAATTGCTGACAGTCACATCCATAACATGACATAGACAAAAAAAAAAAACACATCAACAACGAAGAAAAAAAGAAAAAGAGGGTGTCACATTATTGTTTTATGTGATTAACGAAAGGACCCCAGATTTGAGTATATTTGGAAGGGGAGTCAGAGAGTGAATATCGAATTTCCTCAAGGTACAAACAAGAGACCATATTCAATAGCCAGGATTTAAAACAAGGAGGGAGGCACTGATTTCCACTCTCTCAGGATAAGTCTCCTAGCTATCACCATACCAAACGCTAAGGCAGACTGTAAAGCTGATGGTAGAGCCAGAGTACGTGGCGAGGTACCAAGAATAGCGAGGTGTATATCTGGAGGTAGAGTTCTATTATATGCTGATTCAAAGAAACCAAATATGCTGCACCAGAAAGACTTAAGTGTGGGACAGAACAGTACCTTGTTTACATTTATCACAAATGGGTGAAAGAGAGGGGAACAATTTGTTTAATTTGGATTTTGAAAAATGTAGACGAATGACCTTAAACTG
>JALJCO010000907.1:0-25652 GCA_023101725.1 Atherinomorus stipes
AATTGCTTTATGTGATACAAAAAAGGTACCATTAGGAAACATTGGGGAATTGATTATTTATCAATATGCAAAATGTGTCAAATCTGAAAGGGGATGAATAAATGGTACTTGAAGTGATGCCTTTGCATGAAACATGATGCAAGCAGTAAAAGGAATTCATTAATTTTACAGGAAGTGCATAATGGTCTTACTATGCCTGGGAATGAAGCCCACATCCTTTTTGCTATTAAGCCCTCCATTTTTCACCCTTAATGCCAATCAGCTCAAGTAAAAGACACCAGTAAAGTGGTTCAGCAAAGCTTCAGTCAGCAAGCAAGAGCTTAAAGCTTTTGTAAGACTGAGAAATGTCGAATCTGAATAATGATGTGCTCAGCTGGTTTTCAACACAGAACTAGGATCACTTGAAACAGTAAAATAAGCCCAAATTTTGGCAATTATATATCCTAGTTTAAAGCTGCACCTCTTATTTTGAACAGTTATGCACATCATTGTTGCTTCTCTGTGATACTGTATATCATAAGGAACAAGCGTCTTTAAGCTTTAAAAAGTAAGATTTGCAAAATGTGTTACTGATAAAAATGTCCTCACATAAGAATTGGAAGTATTATTATTATTATTATTATTATTATTATTATATCATCTTTTATCTTTTTCTTTTTCTGTCTTCTTTTTCTTTTTTAAAGTCCTTTCTAATTTCTGCAGACCTCACCTGGACGAAAACCTTTCAGTTTCTATCAATAAATCTCATCAGAAACGTTTTGAGAGTTCATAAGTTCAACCTGTTCTCTGGCTGCAGATGCTACAGCCGTACAATAAACAGATTTAGAAGCAGTTTATTTTCTTAAAACATACTCTTTCTGAACTCCCAAATGCACTGACTCAAATGCACTAACCCCTCCTCACTCAACATGTACATGTTTTTTTGTTATGTATACTTTTAAACATTCTATTGATGTGTTTTGTTGTTTTTAAGGAGTTATCATATTTTCGTTGTACACTGTGTCTTGCCTATAAAGGTTTTCTGAAGCAAATTTAAATTAAACTTAAAATGTATACAGAAAATTTGTGACTATGCTAACATTGTGAATTATTTTCATTTACCGCTTGTATAATTTTCACATGTAAAACAAAAATTATTGTGATACTTTTAATATTAAAAAGACGAACCGGATGTACTTGTGTTATATTTCCGGTCCCAACTTTCCATACATTCGAGCTTCGAATATTCCGTTAGCCGTGGAGATATTATTACTTTATTGTGTATCTTTTATTTTCTCTCCAGTTTTAATTATTTTACGTTCTTAATCATCTCGAACATGCTGACACTTTGCTGCCCATGTTTCTCCGCTTTGTTAAATAGATCCACCTGTCATTTTTATTAAACTAGCTAGCTTGTGAGCTTGTGGTAGCTAGCAACAGAGAAGCAGGTGCAGTTTTCATGTTGGCTCGACAACTTGGTTAAGATCATTAGATAAGATAAGATCATTAATGGCAACTCGGCAACCTTTCACAGACACAGACACTGCGGATGAGGCGGTCAGGGCAACGTGTGACGATGCGACCACCTGCAAAAGGTAACAGTAAATGCTTCAAACTATTACCCCTTTAATCTAACAGCTAAAATAGAGAAAGCAACAAAAACTTCAATGCTTGCGTTCATTGCATGTTAATATATAAACACCTTTAAGTTTGTTAAACACCTCAGTTAAAATCTGTATACCAGTATTTTCAAGCTGATCCGCTTGCTTATGTTTGACACAAATTCACAGTATGTGGTTGGTTAACGGCCTTTGGTTTATTATTAGGCTGTAAGTGAGACTGTATGGATCCTACAAAGCCAAAAGGGGAGCAGAAATCTGCACTTATCTCTATAACTGGGCCCTTATTCCTCTTAAGCTCAGTTATTCCAGCAACCATGTTATATTTGAGGGAATAATTTAATATAGAGATGACATAGAAATTGATTTACCGTGATGATTAATAAATTATTAATATACTCAAGACCTTGTTCAATCTATTACCTGTTTTTTAGGTTTGCAACCAGCAAAGGCTACTGGAAGGACCCATATATCCAGTACTTTGTGAGAAATGTAGGGGGAGCGAAAAGCTCCTGAAATCAACCGAGGCAAGTAATGCAGTTATTTAGGTATTTGCAGCTGTTTTAGTACCTTGAGTGGAGCTATGTATTTGATTTTTGCTTGTCACTGTAAATAAGAGAAACGTATACAGACCAAGCTGAATATTTGCCACAGGTGTCAAACTTTGGCCCTCAGGGCTTCTATCCTGCAGGTTTTTGTGGTTTCCGTGTTCCAGCATACCTGACTGAAATTTATGGGTCATCATGAAGAAGTTGACAAAAAGCTTTTGGATCTATTTGTTTTGAATCAGGTGTGTTGGAACAGGGGAAACAACAAAAACCTGCAGGATAGCGGCCCTGGGGGACGGGGGGTTTGATGCCCCTAAGCTATAACATATATTTGCACACAGAGATGAATTGGCTACCACACATTTAAAAAAAAAAAAAAAAAAAAAGATAAAATCTCTTTCCTGGTGATTGATGGCTCTTTAGTTGAGTAAAGTGATCTGTTATTTTACTTGACGTCTGCCTTTTACAGCAATAAACTCTGTTTATGCAACAGTTTCTACACACTTGCACAAGCAACAATTATACTTTTGAGCCTAAATGTTTTTTTTAGGCTTAAAGCAGCTCCATAATGTGGTATAAGTGATAACAAATTTGAATGAATGAAAAATAAAAATTAAAGAAAAAAAAACTTTATGTGCAATACTTTACCATTGAATTTCTTTGAACTGGCTTAATCATACCACCTCACCAGCATTACATCCCAACTTCTATTGGAGAAGTCATGTCATGCCTTAGTAATAAATAAAGCCTTATTATAAGCTTTGTGTTTCTTCACTTATCTAACAGGCTACTATGCCAGAGTTCAAGGGATGAACCTCCTGCTTGACGCGTTTATAAAGAAAACAGAATGTGACTGTCAAGTAATCAACCTGGGTGCGGGATTGGACACCACATTTTGGAGACTAAAGGTTTGAATGCATTTCCGTGATTCACATAACCATCTGTAAACTTTTAGTCTCGATTAGTTTAATAGAAATACATCAAAATGATTTAATATCCTCAACGAGTTAAAAAAATTAACAAGGCACAGACCTTAAGTGTGTTTGTGTTTGTGTAGGATGAAAACCTGATGCCACGGAAGTTCTTTGAAGTCGACTTTCCCACTATTGTTGCCAGAAAAATACACAATATAAAGTAAGGCAGAAGTTATTCTCATGTTTCTGTTTCTTTCATTTTGTTTTTTTTTTTTTTATTTTACCTTGTTTATTGTAATGTCACATTTTTGGTTAAAAAACAAACAGTGAAGTTGCCTTCTGGTTTTGGTAGTAATGCCAGGTGTGAAGACCTCTAGGGGGAGCCAGAGCATTTTGTGAAACATCTCAGTTTACAGTGTTTTGCAGAACAAAATGAGCAACATTGATGGAGTATTTTTCCCACAAAGTGTTTACAAAGATGTACACTGAATAAATATAATATCTATGAAATATGTTCAATTCTTCATATAGGTATATTTTATGGTTTTTAATGCCATGGTAGTCATTAGCTGTACATGTGATTGAATTCCTATTTGTTTATTGGTCATGGACATGGAAGATCAGTCATACTTTCACTTCATGATCATTGGACATTTTGTTAAAAAAAAAGTTTTGAAATATATATTTAGTTTGTATGTAAAACTATTAACTGTAACGCAGCATTGATATGTAGTTTTAACTGTGACTTGTAATTGCGTTATGTTCTTTCACTAGGACAAAACCACCCCTCTCCAAACCCATCATTGAGGGCACACTCGACAGACTCCTTAGTGCTAGGTACTCAGCAAAAAAATGACTCCTGTTATTTTTCATTGGTTTGAACACAAAGGTTTTTTCTCTGTAATTGTTTGTTTTTCTTCAGATGCTCACAGTCTTGACTCAGATCGATACTGTATCATTGGAGCAGACCTCAGAGACATCTCTACCCTGGACGAAAAACTGAAGAAGTTCCAGCTCAACCCAGAGTAAGTGAAATAAATAGCTGTGTTTCAGTTTTGAAACATGTTCCGTCTCAGCTGCACAAATTCAGCTGAAGTTAGAAATAAGTAAGTTGTACTTTTGTCTGTTAGCGGGGACATTGTTTTCCCAGCACATCTTTAAAAGTCCAAGAATTGCAGCTTATCTTTGTTTTCTCACTGTAAGTAGCTGCAGATAAGATGCACTGTACAGAGCAGCAGAGGGACTGCAATGCAGATGGAAAGTCTGCCATCTGGAGTCTGATTTGAACTTCTGCCGCACCCATACTGTCTGTTTTGAGTACAAAACATCAAACCCTGTGTGGACTTGGAAGCTCGGTTATATTTTTACCTAATTATCGATAAATATGCACCTTCAGGAAGGCGGCAACATAACATTTAAAGTGTGAATTTGGCCACATTATCTTTTGATGCTTTAATAATTAGTTCTTGTCACAACACTGTTGAGACAATTTATAGCATCTATAGACATATGATGTGAAGAAGTAAAACAAAAAGATCTTTTGATCCTTAATTAACTTTGTGTGTTTCTCAGAGGACTGAAGCGTCACGCTACCTGTTGTACAAAAATGACATATTTAGAGTACTGTTTTGCTTTAAAAGAGTCCTCACTGAGGGCTCTTTGCTAATTTTGTTGCTTGTGCTCTTCTCACCTCCAGATTACCCACATTGCTTTTATCAGAGTGTGTGCTGGTCTACATGACACCATCGCAGTCCTCCAACGTAGTTCCCCTGGGCTAGCAGAAACCTTTCACACTGCCATGTTTATAAACTACGAACAGGTAAAAACAGACAATTAATAACCCCAAAAATTGATCCAGGCGAAGCAGAAAATACTGCACCCAGCTTCTGATTATTTTTATATGACTGTACTCCTCATTTTGCTGTAAAGCCTTCCATGTTGTATATTTAGTTAGTGGATGAATGTTGGTTCAGTGTTGCTCTTACTGACGTGATGAAAACTATCTGATTAGATAGAAATAGAAAGCTTCCTCCAGTCAACGTTGTCTGTACATCTAGGTGAACATGAGCGATCGTTTTGGTCAGGTGATGATCGAGAACCTTCAGCGTCGCCACTGCACCCTGGCAGGAGTAGAGTCCTGTCAATCACTCAACTCTCAGGTGACCTCACTCTCATTCAATATTTACAGTACAGCTCCTTGCAAGCTTGCATTGATGTGAGCTTTATTTGAATAACCTGTTTAGAAATGTATCACGGATTTGAAGGGGACTTGTTCAAAATGTGCTCTGGAACTTTTATCTTCTAACTTTTTTTTTTTTTTTTTTTTTTTAATTATATTTAAAGATTTTCTATACATAACATGGTTTATGGTGTGATGTGTGCAGAAGGAGCGGTTTCTGAGGACTGGCTGGGATCATTCAGACGCCCTAGATATGATGATCGGTCTACAGTATGCTGCCTCAGGATGATGTGGAGAGCTAATACATGGACAGCTTCCCTTTTCTATCTATGAAAGCTCATAAAAATACCTGCATCTGGGTGTTTGCACTGCTGTTAGGTTAACTGTTTTAGTAATCGACCACAAACTTCTTTCTTTCTTTCTTTCTTTTTTTTTTTTTTTTTAACTGTTTTGAAGAGGCATTTCAGATACATTTTTAATTGAATAGATCAAGCTGTTTGCCATAAATATGACATCTTATTTTTAAAAATCTCAATATTTTCAGTAGCTCTGAAGGTGGTCATTTATATGGAGAAAATGCATCATGCTATTTATCTTCTTTTTCAAAAAATTGTCTAATGATAATTGCTTGGAAAACCATTATTACCACATAATAGTAAATTTGATAAATTAAGAGTGATGTCTTTACATAAAGGAGAAGGTTTACACTTAGCTTCTTTTAACAATGATGTCTGGATACTTGGGCAGTGCTTCATTTAAAACAGACTTCTGAAAACTGCTGCACAAGCTCATGAAAATCCGTGAAAAACATTTTAAGTGAACATGTTTTATGTCTGTATCCACTTAAGCAGGTTAAAACTCTGCCATGCAGAGAAAAACATGTCTTAATAAGATCTTGAAAGACTGTAGCCTTTTCTGGGAACAAACTTGTTTCATACTGAGGATGAGGAGTGAAGTGGAAAAACCTGTCTTGTGTTTTGTAAATAAACAAAGATTTCAGATGTATTTTTGAAAACTTCAGAAATGCGTCATAGCACGAGGAGTAAAGATAAGAAGGACCATGCAGCTCATCAGTGCTCTGCTACAATTGCAGATGCAGGCTTTTTATGTGGATGCATTAAAGACACACAACGTAACTTTTAGACCTTAAAAATCTGGGTTTTCTGGGCTAGTTTTGATGGCACACCAACATTCATTTTGTGCATTTTCGAGCCGTCACTGCCCAGAGGCGTCCCGGGGCTCAGAAACAGCAGTATGTGGGGTCCCCATCTTGGACGCATTTATGACGATGCAGCCGATTATTGGCTGCAGCACCGCGTCACTCTGCTAACAACCCGGATGTAAACCAGGGATCAACCACGAAAATATTTTGGCCGGCATCATGTAGGATTCGGTAAGGAAACATTACAGGAGGAAGAGAGGAAAAGGGAGAGAGGAAGGGACAGAACAAAGTCAAGATAAGACTGTCTTTTACCCAGGCTGGGGAGAATCATGGTGCAGGTATGATACAAGATGGTTTCTAGTTTAGTCGCCGATAAGAGGCGAGATGCTAGAGGAAAACTGATAAAAGTTCTGTTGTAATGTCTTAAAGAATGAATATTTATGAACATCTGTGAAGATATCATTTTGACTGAATAACACACAAGTTTTGTAGCAACATATGCTGCCATCCAGATAAGATCTATTTCAGGGAAAACTTGCCTTATTTTATGCAGATGATGCCAAACTCCAATCTGTATGTATTATAACAGCTATCTTCCAATTCAGTACCTACATTAATAAATGTAGCAACTTCCAAATATAATCGTTACCGATCATTGTAAGATATAGAAGCATTTACTAGCAGTGCTTACAAATGTTTTGTGGCATGCAACAAAGTATTTGTGGAAAATATACATTTTGCTTTACTTAAGAAGTTACTAAAGCTAAAATCTTGGTTCCAATGCAAATATGAGCATGTTGAGCTGCTGCAGCAAGAGCCTCTTCTGCTTCCTACCTTAGGAATATAAGTATGAATATAACAGAACTTTTTCTGTTACTCTAAATAATTTTGCCTTATCAGTTGCTCAGCATCATTGTATTGTACAAAGGGCTCAATCCTTGACTCTCTTCTGTTCTCTGTTAATATGCACTCTCTTGGCAGCTTATTCTGGACTGTATTGTAAATAATCATGTTTAGGCTGATGGCACTTAGCTGGACATTCTAATAAAATTCACAAATACCAGCAGCCTAGGATCTGGGGGTTTTCCAGCGATTCTGATAACCTCTCTTTCTGACAGTAAATCTAGGTAAATTTTTTGAGGGAAAAATTGGAGGCCATTTGCTTGGTCTTCAGACTGTCAGTTCTTTTGATTCGCACATTATAGGGCTGTGCGATTTACTGATTTGATATCGCGATATGATATTTACATGAGAGAGAAATGATATTTTTACATATTGTTATATGGCAGTATTAGTTGTGCAAATTTTTTTTTGTAGTGACCCAGCTGCACCTTGACTGACTACAAAGGGGTCACCTAATTATTTAATATGGGTGGGAAAGATATTTTTGATACACTGAAATCTCGCAATATTTTCATATGCCAATACCATATATTTATGTAAAAACCGTGAATTGATCTATTTTACCGATGAAATCTCGCTGCAAATCATAGTTTTGTAATGAAATCTCCTGACATTTCACGAATACCATGAGATTTTGTATCAGAACAATGAAATCTTGTGGTATTTTGAGAAATCTCATGAGATTTTGTAACAAAACTATGATATACAATGCCTCATTTTAAAATATAGATATGGTATCGGCATATGAAAATATCAATGATATTTCATTGTCTCAATATTTTCCACCCTATTACTTAAACTGTCTGGAAGACAATCCTCTCAATACTTTTACAAAGAAATCATAAAAAAACAGCCAACTACCTTTTAATTACTTCGATTTAACAAACATTTCAACCAGTGTTTTGTCAGTTCCATCACTGCAGTGGAGCGGTACCTTTACGCTAAATATGTTTCAGTGCTAAAAAAAAACAGGTGTTTGATATGAAATGAAGCTTTCAGACGACTTGGGGTAAAAATACCGATATATATCGTCATCTAAAATAAATATGTCGTGATATGATATTTGGTCCATATTGCCCACCCCTACAATATTACCCGAACTACTGCTTGTGTTTTTCCAGCTGAAGGTAGTTGCTAAATATCAAATAATTTCTTAAAATAATAATTTCTGACAAAAAGTTAGACATGCTTTAGCCTGTTGGCCCCTTGACGACAATAATTATTTGTACTCTATCACTTCCAGCTAATTCAAAAAGCTGCAGCAAGATTTATTACAAGTACAGAAAAGTATGGACACATTACCCTTTTGCCTTCTTCCCTTCACTGGCTTTCTGTCAGGTTTTGTATTGATTTCAAGGTCTTACTGCTCACCTTCAAAGCTTAAAATGACCCCAAAATACATCTCAGATTTACAGATTAAGTATATGCCCTCCCAACCACTGAGATCCACAAATTGTGTCCTTAAACTATCTCCCAGTTACAGTTTGAGACAAAGATGGATCAAGCTTTCCCAGTAGCTTTTAGACTTGCTCTGGAAAGCAGAAATTTGATCGTCATTTCAATTTTAATGTCAAACAATCTCCAAACTCATATAATCGAGTTGAAATGATTTATTTGCCTGGGCAATTTGTTGGGTGTCATTTACAACAACGTTTGATTTGGAATGTTGTATCATTGCACTGAAGCTTAAAGTTTAGTTTGGGATTTTTATTCATTCATTTTGAATAAAAAACAAGTATATTTAAATTATTTTTCAAATATCGAGAAATTGCAGAACAGCTGGACGGTTTATTTTGGATAATTTGTTTTTCTATACTTTATTTAAAATTCAGAGTATATTTATTTTATTCATTTAATGTTTATTCCTTGCAAAGCAGCTGTAAGGTGTGTATTTGTAGCCTTTTTTTTTTTTCCAGTGTCAACGTTTTTCGAATATTATCAATAGCAAATTGTATTTGATACAGAGAGAAATGCTAAATAAGTGTCAGGTGTAACTAAAAAATAATTGTTTGAATAATTGGGATTTTAATATTAACCAAAATAATCGTGATAATGACTTTTTTCCATAATTTAACAGCCCCATGGCTGAACCCCATGTCAAAAGAGTGGAAATGTTGCAGTTCTGTAGGTCGTTTTGGCTAAACCAACACAAGAAAATGTTCCGGACAGAGTTGAAGGGAGAGTGTGGCCGTGTTGACTTATCCGGAACATTTCCTGATGTTTGAATGTTGCCGGGGCGCTACAAGTCCACGCAGAAGCAACATGTTTGAAAAGACGAGTCCGGTTAAAGAGCGGATGGACTTTGCCGCACATGTTCCGCAATGCAAGTCTGAAAGTGGCCATATTGTGTTGCTTCTAATCTAATCTAATTTTTTTCTTTGCTGAAATCCCTTTTCATCAAACGCTGGTTTGATGAATCATATTCTAAGATGAAGTAATACTTGTGTTTTATTTCTTCCAGAATTGAGCGTTTGGAGTTCCTGGATGAAAGGGAGCTGCTGCAGCAGCTTCTACAACACTATAGTATCTGCTGGGCCACCAAGGATAAACTCAATCTGGGTAAAGATCCATACTTAAACCATAATTGACTTGTCTGAAATCATTTTAGTAACCGGTCCATTCCAGGACGTCTGTGGCTGCTGTGGCGCCATGTCGTCCATCACTTTATTTACTTTATGTTGCTCATACTTGTTAAATCTTTCACACATCCACCCATCTGCACTGTTTTAATGCCCACGGGTCACGGTCCGTTTCCACAGGGCTGTCACAGTTGGCATTTTGAGCGCAAAACGTCTCCATCATCGGACATGCTTCACACACAAGTTTGCCAAAATCAACAGGAGGAGAAGATGAGGGAAAGGGAGACATTAGGAAAGAGGAAACCCTCGCTTCTCCAAGTTCTCATTTGGGAGCCGTTCCGGTCCAAAAAGTCCAGGCATCAGCAGAATGTGATTTCACGAGCATCCTTTGTAACACTGAAAGCACTGTCGATAAAACATGACGAGAACCGTGAGGTTAGTCACAACACCGACATGCCAACTATAAAATAAAATGAGTTATCCGTTTGCTGTTCAAAAATGTCATCTAAAAATATGTTGCATAGTTGGCAAATAAAGACTGAGGGATGTTTGAAGATATCAAATGTCATGTATTTGTGCTTTACTGTTTATGTGCCATTTCAAATAATTTATCTTACATCTTATAAAACACACATGCATGTGAAAACAACTGCTAGAATCATATGACATGAAGAAACCGGTTAATTTACATTTGTCTGTGGGATGTTTTCTATTTTTGACCCCAGCATAGACGACAGGACAGATTAATTTGTAATGATGAATGCTGATCAGAGCAGTTGATCAATAAAAAATGCTCTTTTGTGTAAGACCTTGTTGCAGTGTCTTTATGAGCCTCATAAAAATAGTAATAAGACACCTTGTTCTTCCTCATTTTTTTCTTCTGACATTCACTAATCGTTTTATGAGCTTCTGATTGTTACCAGTCTTGGGACTATAAACAATAGCAGGAAGGAGGGGGGGGCTCCTGACAGAGAAAAATGTGGATGTGCGTATGTCCTCTATGCATCATCCTAAAAATGCCTTAAATACAGTACATGAGCAAGTAATTTCACACAAATCAAAGGATTTCAGAGACATTATGTCAGCGGGAGAAACCAAGACAGAAGTCCTCAGTCTGGCTGAGATGGGACAGCTGGTGGAGGAGAAGGATGGAGGGAAGATGAAGGAGAAGAGATGCACATATGAGGTGTATGTGCAGCCTTGTCTGGCTGAGCTGTTTGGGACGAGCATGTTTGTGTTTGTTGGGTGCGCCTCTGTTATTGGGAATGCGGGAGCCGGTGGGGTCATCCAGCCTGCAGTAGCACACGGACTGGTGCTGGGAGTCCTGATCATGGTGTTCGGACCAATTAGGTAAACAATGGTGACTGCTTTTTCATGCATTTTTTTTCACAATCTTAATCATTTACTTTTTGGTTTTAATCTTTTGCTTGCACTTCAATTTCTCCACACCTGAGTAACATGAACCATGACCAATTTATGTGCTTATTTCAAGTCAGCTTTTAGTGTGTTTGTGTTTGGTGCAATTAAGATTACATGCTTTCTTTCCCTTATTGGCCTGTTTATCCCATGTTTGAGCTGTTATCACTTCTTAACTTCATTAATGAGACCCAGAGTAAAGTCCATAATGTTTATTGCAGTGGGGGACACTTTAACCCTGCTGTGTCTCTGAGCATCTACCTGTGTGGAGGGATGGAGCTGCTCCTGCTGCTGCCGTATATCCTGGCACAGACAGTTGGAGGGATGATTGGTGCTGGTTTGACTAAAGTAAGACACAAATGTGGATCCTCTTCGGTGCCTAAACACACAGTTAAAATTTTGAGCTGCTAAAAATCGAAATACTTTTCATATAGTAAGTGAGTTTAAATAAGTAGAAAATGTTGGATGCAGTTAAATAAACTTCTAAGCTGATCTCGAAACCTTATGTTTATATAAAATTAAATTAAAATCAAGTGTAGACTTCTACACTTGATAATACTTTAGAATAGACGGTAAAAATTCCAACTTTACTCCATAATCTATCTATTCTACTTTTAGGTCATGTACCCCTCGAGTATGTATGCTGCTTCACTGGGAGGCGCCTTTGGTCCAGTTTCTGGTGATCTCGGTAAAACCACCTTGGCAGAGGTGATGTTGACCCTGATCCTCACCACTGTGGTGTGCATGGGAGCCGTCAACAGTCAAACTCGGACAAAATGGGCTCCTTTCTGCATTGGTCTCACAGTTACAGCCAACATTTTTGCTGGGTGAGCGCTTCAACATGAACATGTCTTTTATAGTCAGAAAAGTGCTTCTCACATGATGTTTTTAGCCGCATCTCATTATCCTCTTCAACTGTCCCTTAAAAATACACGTTTAGAGCTACTGTATATACTTAATTCTGCTTATGCTCTGATTACAAGTTGTGTAAAAATTGAGCTGATGCCCTGCTTGTTGTTTCAGAGGGATGGTGTCTGGAGCTTGCATGAACCCTGCCAGAGCTTTTGGTCCAACCGTGGCTGCCAACTACTGGAGCCACCATTGGGTCTACTGGGTTGGACCCACCTGTGGTGCACTGCTCACTGTCAGCTTAATCAGGTTTGTTTATGCAGCTTTTACACAGCAGCATCTTTAACAACCACAACAGAAAGTGTTGCATTTTTCCCACTGCTTAAACCAAATAACCAAACAAAAAACATAGTGCATCTTTTAATAACTGTGGCTGCACATGGCCAGTGTTGAAGTTTTAGTCTTTGGTACTTTCCCTCCTTGAAGATGAAACCAGATGGCAGGTAAAGTTTAGATTTAAGAAGAGTCAAAAATAGGAGTTTTCCAATTGAACAGACATGAAAATATAAATTAATAATGACAACAGAGATCCTTTTGTTAAATATAAGTGACCCACATAATACTTAAAGGTCAGTCGTGTAGCTATCTTAAGCAGACAGACATGCAAATAGATAAAGGGCTGGCCTAGACCGTAGTAGAAGAAAAAACTCCACCCACAGGACAGCCAAAACTACACTCTGCAGTGAGGTGCTGCAAAAGGACCTCAATGTCTGAGAAGTGTAGCCAATGCAAAGTGATCTAAGCCTGAGGTGTACACAGTGGCCAGCAGAGGGCAACTCCTCTGCTTAGAAAAAGATTGTTTTAAAGTCTGTGAGAAAATGTCTCTACTAACAACTAGCTCTAACAAACATGCTGCTATTTATATAAATAAATATTGCAGACATAAATAAAGACTGTACAATTCTCTATTTTCAAAAAAAAAAAAAAATTGCAGAAAGCCAGAACTGTAAAGCAATGTAACTTTCTAATCACACACAAGTGGCAGCAATAAATGAAGAAGGTTAAATGTAATTACTAAGTAAATTGTTAGTACAACACTTAATATTATTCTTTCTTTCATGAATGCACAACAACATTGGATTAAAAATAGTGGTCAAATCATAAAGCTTGTAATACACTTGAGCCTAAAACATTAGCATTGATGCAACTAAAAGCTGTTTCAATCATAATTGAAAAGAGAGGCGAAAATTTAAAAATAGGAAAAAGGTGTGTAAATGTAACACATAACTAAACAAATGGAAACAACTTTTGTTCTGCTTTTAGTCTTTCTGACTGACTCACCTAGCTTTGCATCCCTCCTGCAAAGTCCTGCTTTAAAACTTAAAGCTAGTTAAATACCAAGCAGATACCCCAGCAGGACCCCAAACTTATTTTCTAGCTGCCCATTCCTGCCTGCTCCAGTAAGATTTGAAACAGGTGGCACAGGATCCGAGCCCTGCTGTTAGCATGTTTTTGATTTTAAACTCTCACACTGGTTTTCACTTCATTGTAGTTATTCTTGACGCCTCTGCATGAAGGTGATAGCTCCCAGTCTAATTCCTCCCCACCAGTAGGTGGCGCACTAACACTCGCTTACTCAATTAGCATAGAAACGTCGCATTAGCATGAACAAATGTTCAACTAACACGTTCAGGAGGAAAATGGCCTCCTCCTTGGGGTTTTTGAGTCCCTTTGCTTCCTTCAACTTCATCCTGCTTCGTTTTTGCCTACTTGAAATTGAGAAGTAAGACAAGGAAGATGCTATTTCTACACATAGTAATCAAGCTAGGAACTCTGGAGCTAATGCTAACGATGAGGAATCCTGACAATGGCATGGCATTCAGATATGAATATTTATTTTTTTGGATCCATCAAAATTGATAAAACATCTATTTATATGTTTTTTAAAAAATAGGGGTAAAATTAATACTTTTATTCTGTGCCCCTTTAGATGTTCTGTGGATGTATTATTTGTTCAATTATTGTTTTGATGAAAAAATTGCATCTATCACCTTTAAGGACAAGTAAATGTATTTTAAGTTAGCTTTTTGCGAGCCAAAGTTAGCCTCCCAGTTATTATCAAAGCTGAGTTCACAAACACAATGCTAACCAAGGTAGCTGCACTTAAATCAGCTAATAATGTAGCAATTGCTAACAACACCCAGACCTGCCAGGCTGTTTTAAAACCTAACCTAACAGATGTTGTAAAAGCACATGCTGTGATAGAAATGTAACAGACAACCAACCAAGGCAACAATAGATGCAGAAAACAAACCAACAGTTCTTTGAGAATACAAAAACGTCCATGAAAGTACATACACACTCAAAAATAGAGGTACCAGTTTGTACTTAAAAGGGTACAAACGCTTGTTGCTGGGGGTGTTCCTTTTTGAAAGACATTTCTGTACCCTTTGGTCCTGGTCCATTTTTGTAACTTATCAAGCTGTATGAGTTAATTAAGTACAATTAAAAGCAATTAAAAATTATGAATAAAAGTCAATAAAATAGAGATTATGACAACAATCAAAGATGCTAATAATAAATTAATAATTATTATATAAATATTAGGCCAAACACAATATAATTATACATATAATTATTACTATGATTACTATGATTATTGTGATTATTATGATAATCATAATCATAATATAATAACTATAATTATACTACAGTTTAGAGGGACTGCTATTTATAGTTATTGTACAAGCTATGCACATTTTTCAATGCTGCAGGTACCCTTAGGGTTGAAATGTACTTTATATCACTTTGGACCCTTTTTTCATAGTATGTACACTCCTGGCCTCATAAAGACCAATATTATACTTTTGAGAGAACATTTATAAAAAATGTACCTACAGGTACAGAAATGTTCCTGTCTCGTACATCTATTTTTGAGTGTGTATGGGTGGGTGTTGTGTGGCAAGCCCCAGGAAAACAGTTTCATTTTATGACCTTTATTCATGCGGTTGTATTTTGGTTTTGGTTAAACCCCAATACTACTTAGTTATAGTTCAAAAAAGATTGTGGTTTTACTTCAATTGCACCTTCACTGGTTTTAGATCAAGGTTGAAGATTATAGGATGGAGCTGCAAGACAGTGAAGTGGGTGTATCATCCACTAAAGTGGGTGTGTGGTGTAGCCTGTGAAACTGCAGATAGACCCCTGAAGCTCCACCCTCTCATCCAAAATTAGCCATTATTCACAGCTGACATCAAAATACCAACCAGAAGGAGGAAGAGGAGAAGCACAAGGAGAATTAATGACACTGTTTCTTTATACTGAATGCTCAGCACGCACTCCTAAATGAAATTAGGCTGTTGTCAATACTGGAAAAACACCAGCAGAGGCAAAGATGTGTGTTCTTTATGGTTTTAAGAAACCACGACAAAAAATGAGGATGGTTGTAGCCGTTAGATCCTCAGTCATGACTTCTTTTTTTTTTTTTTTTTAACAGTGTTATAATGTGATGAGTTGCTTTTTGTAAAAATGTTCCGGAGAAGCTCAAGAGGAAACCCTTTTGCCACTGCCCACCCGCCTGCATAAGTCTGCTCAGAAACACAATCATGTCTAAACAACACTGACTGTTGTTGGGAATGACTAACGATGAGATATCACTTTTTTTGCAGATTGTTGTTTGGTGACAAGAAGACTCGAGTTGTGCTCAAGTGAACGTCTAATTTGTTAAAGAGGAGCAGAGAGCCATGAGATGACGACTTTTACCATTTAGATGTTTGTGCATTAGTCACTGGTTATGTGATGTGTACATTGTGTGAAATGTAAAATGGGAATAAATTCTGATTTCTACTTTGAACTTGGACATGTTACAGTACATATGTAATGGCTGCTAGAAAAAGAATAAACTCCAGATGCTGTATGCCATTTCTAACAAATGACCTCTCAATCTGTTATCTTCTTTATCTACTACTCTCTTTGGATCAAAGTACTGTAATTAAATGAAAACCATATCTTAGTAGTTAGTTTATAACTTACTTCGTAGAGCAAGGACAAAGGCACTATATTTTAATATAAAACTTGAATAGAGTCATAAACTGAGGCACTTGCAAAAGCCCAAATGTGGATGTTTAAGCTTGTACTGTGAATCCATTTCAACCAATATATCACTTTGTGTCTCTTTGTCGATGATGAGTATGTTCTATGATGCAGTGCTAAAAAGCACACATGTTAGTACAGATAGGTGACAAAGGAGATCAAATAATTTGTAAAATTCTATTAAAGGCTAAAAACTCACCATGGTTGGGTCTTTCTGGAGGAATCCTATTGATTCTTTGATAAAGCAAAAGCTGACAATCATTAACCGCCTACACCAAGTGTGTGTACTTTGATAAAATGATATTGAGCATCTTCATAGATGAAAAATTCAAATCAGAGGGATTATAAAAGTAGAAGATCATGCAATATAAAAGTATGATAAATACATATATGGAAAATAAAACAAATAATGAAAGCAGTAGATGATGTCATTAGACTTCTACACCTGATGACAGGTATTTTGGTCCACTGTTCCTGGGAAAGGTGTTCTGTGTCTGGGACAGTTTAGATTATTTGTTTTTTCTTATAATTATTTCCAACCACAATTCTAAAGCAAAAATCTATTAAACTAAATTATAATTTTGTAAATTTTTATTTTTTGTTGTTTATTTAGTTTCTTGTTATTTGAATTGCGATTGTGAATTCAGTCTTTTCTTTAATTGAAGGGTATGAATAATTTTGAGGATGACTACAGTTATATATATATATGTATGCAGCCATGGAAAAAATTAAGAGACCACCCTTGTCATCAACAATAATGGTTATGCAACAAATACCAACTGTGGTCTGAATCATGTGCCTAAGAGAGACAGAAAAGAAAATATAGAATGGCTAGAAGCACTGTTTTGGCAGTACAATGCCATAGCTATTGATGTAAGAACTTACCGTACCGTACCATCTTCTTCCGCTTATCCGGGATCGGGTCGTGGGGGCAGCTGCCTAAACAGGGAAGCCCAGACTTCCCTCACCCCGGCCACAGCCGCCAGCTCATCCGGGGGGATCCCGAGGCGTTCCCAGGCCAGCCGGGAGACGTAGTCCCTCCAGCGTGTCCTGGGTTTCCCCGGGGGTCTTGTCCCGGTGGGACGTGCCTGGAACATCTCACCAGGGAGGCTTCCAGTAGGCATCCTGACCAGATGCCCGAGCCACCTCATCTGGCTCCTCTCTATACGGAGGAGCAGCGGCTCTACTTTGAGCCCCTCCCGGATGACCGAGCTCCTCACCCTATCTCTAAGGGAGAGCCCGGCCACCCTGCGGAGGAAACTCATTTCGGCCGCTTGTACCCGAGATCTCTTTCTTTCGGTCATGACCCACAGCTCATGGCCATAGGTGAGGGTAGGAACGTAGATGGACCGGTAAATCGAGAGCTTTGCCTTCTGGCTCAGCTCCTTCTTCACCACGATGGACCGATGCAGAGTCCTTATCACTGCAGACGCCGCACCGATCCGTCTGTCCATCTCCTGCTCCATTTTTCCCTCACTCGTGAACAAGACCCCGAGATACTTGAACTCCTCCACCTGGGGCAGGACCTCGCTCCTGACCCAGAGAGGACACTCCACCCTTTTCCGGGCGAGGACCATGGTCTCGGATTTGGAGGTGCTGATTCTCATCCCTGCCGTTTCACACTCAGCGCAAATCGCTCCAGCGAGAGTTGGAGATCACGGCCCGATGACGCCAACAGAACCACATCATCTGCAAACAGCAGAGACTCGATCCTGAGGCCACCAAACCGGATCCCCTCAACACCTCGGCTGCGCCTAGAAATCCTGTCCATAAAGGTTATGAACAGGATCGGCGATAAAGGGCAGCCTTGGCGGAGTCCAACTCTCACTGGGAATGGATTCGACCTACAGCCGGAAATGCTGACCAAGCTCTGGCACCGGTCGTACAGGGACCGGAAAGCTCGAACAAGGGGGACCGGCACCCCATACTCCCGGAGCACCCTCCACAGGAATCCCCGGGGGACACGATCGAACGCCTTCTCCAAGTCCACAAAACACATGTAGACTGGTTTAGCGAACTTCCATGCCTCCTCCAGGATCCTGAAGAGGGTGTAGAGCTGGTCCACTGTTCCACGACCAGGACGAAAACCACACTGCTCCTCCTCAATCCGAGATTCGACTATCCGACGGACCCTCCTCTCCAGGACCGCTGAATAGACTTTACCAGGGAGGCTGAGAAGTGTGATCCCCCTGAAGTTGAAACACACCCTCCGATCCCCCTTTTCGAAAAGGGGGACCACCACCCCAGTCTGCCAGGCCAGAGGTACTGCCCCTGATGTCCATGCGATGCTGCAGAGGCATGTAAGAACTTAATATCCAAAATTGCTTTTCAAGAAAAGCATGAAAAATGGCTAGATATCAGTTCTTAAATTAAACTCTTATGAGCCATTTTTGTTGTTATCATTATATTGGTCCAGAGAAACGTACATTTAATAGTACCAGGCATTAAAATGACCAAGAAATATGAGAAAAAACAAGGGTGGTCTCACTTTTTCCATGACCGTATACTGTATATACGTATATGTATGTAGTGGGTACAGAGTATTCAGACCACTTTAAACTTTTTCACACTTCGTTTCATTGCAGCCTACTTGCCAACATAAAAAAGTTTCCATCAGTAGTACTGAGTTGAAGCACCCCTTTGAACTACTACAGCCTTCAGTCTTCGGGGGGGTTGGGAATGATGCAACAAGTTTTTCACATCTGGATTTGGGGATGTTCTGTCGTTCTTCCTAACAGATCCTCTCCAGTTCTGTCAGGTTGGATGGTGAACGGTTGTGGACGGCTAGATTTTCAGGTCTCTCCAGAGATGCTCAATTGGGTTTAAGTCAGGAGCTCTGGCTGGGACAGTCATGAATGGTCACAGATTGTTCTGAAGCTACTCCTTTGTTATTTCAGCTGTGTGCTGAGGGTCATTGTCTTGTTGGAAGGTGACCCTTCAGCCCAGTCTAAAGTCCTGAGCACTCTGGAAAAGGTTTTCTTCCAGGATCTCTCCGTACTTGGTCACATTCATCTTCCCTTCAATTGCAACTAGTCATCCTGTCCCAGCAACTGAAAAACACCCCCATAGAATGATGCTGCCACCACCATGTTTCACTGTTGGGATCGTATTAGGCAGGTGATGAGCAGTGCCTGGTTTTTTCCACACATACCGGCTAGAATTAACTCCCAAAAGTTCAGTCTTGGTCTCATCAGACCAGAGAGTTTTATTTCTCAAAGTCTGGGAGTCCTTCGTGTGTTTTTTGGCAAACTGTATGCAGGTTTTCATATGTTTTGCACTGAGGAGAGGCTTCCATCAGGCCACTCTGCCATAAAGCCCCAACTGGTGGAGGCTACAGTGATAGTTGACTTTGTGGAACTTTCTCTCATCTCCCCTACTGCATCTCTGGAGCTCAGCCACAGTGATCTTTGGGTTCTTCTTCACCTCTCTCACCAAGGCTCTTCTCCCACAATTGCTCAGTTTTGGCTGGACGGCTGGGTCTGGAAAGAGTTCTAGTCATCCCAAACTTCTTCCATTTAAGGACTATGGAGGCCACGGTGCTCTGAGGAACCCTAACCTTTTCCAGATCTGTGCCTCGCCACAATTCTGTCTCTGAGCTCC
The DNA here is from genome assembly GCA_023101725.1 of Atherinomorus stipes. Taxonomy (NCBI): domain Eukaryota; kingdom Metazoa; phylum Chordata; class Actinopteri; order Atheriniformes; family Atherinidae; genus Atherinomorus; species Atherinomorus stipes. The sequence continues at coordinate 19,841 of JALJCO010000907.1, forward strand.
TTGGACAGTTTCTTCCACCTCATGATTCTCATTTGCACTGACATGCATTGTGAGCTGTAAGGTCTTATAAAGGCCTTTCCTAATCAAGTCCAATCAGTTTAATTAAACACAGCTGGACTCCAATGAAGGAGCAGAACCATCTCAAAGGGGATCAGAAGAAATGAACAGCCCGTGAGTTAAATATGAGTGTCACTGCAAAGGGTCTGAATACTTTTGACTGTAATATTTCAGGGTTTTTTTTTTAATAAATTTGCAAAAATGTCTACATTTCTGTTTTCTGTCAAAATGGGGTGCTGAGTGTACATAAATGACAAATAAAATGAACTTTTTGATTATAGCAAATGGCTGCAATGAAACAAAGAGTAAAAAGTTCAAAGGGGTCTGAATACTCTCTGTGCCCACTGTATATTTCAGACCCCTTTGTATGAACTAGCCATTCTCTTATTTGTAGGGTCCTGATTCTAAATGTACTTTTACAGATGTTCAAGGTGTGCTCCAGGTGAGGCTTGAACTCCACAACTTCAGCATTGCTCTACAGGGGAACTGTCTTATAAGTACTGTGTGCTGACCAATTGCACCACTGGAGCTCACATCCTATAGGTGTCTTGTTGCCGATCATGACCATGCCTTTGTATACATTAATGAGAAATGAGATGAACTTTTTTTATTTTAGCAAATGGCTGCAATGACACAAAGTTTAAAAAGGTCTGAATACGTTCAATACCCACTGTGTACAATACAGTCCTAGAAGTAAATAAAACGATCCTAAATGAAAAAATTGAGAGAAAAAATTAAACAATTAAAGGAAAAAATATAAATAAATAATGTTCAGTAAAATCATCGATTTTTATTTATCTGTGTACTTTTAAAAGTTGATTTAATTTGATATAATTTAAAGGTACACTGTGTAAGAATTACTGACATCTAGATGTCATCTAGATGTCAGTAATACATTTTTCATTCATCTAAATGAAAATGTATGTGTCTAAAAGTGCAAACCTTGGTAAATATTCAGTTTAACATGGAAAAGTACTCCAGGTCTGTCTAATCTAATGTTGACCGGAGTAACTTAAAAAGTTCAGAGTGTCCAAAACACTGACCCCTGTAAGTTTTTGTAGTATCCTTCAGGTTTGTCTTATCTATACTGGCTACCATGAGTTATTGTTGGCTTACTTGTGGAACCTATTATGCAGGGAGGATGATTATTGTGAGAAAATAGCAGTTTAACCTCTGCTGTGTCTGTGATGTCACTAAATCTAGTCACATTTAACAGCTTATGTCCTTTGAACCTTATCATCTTTTTGCAAAAGAGTCAGAATTGGACTGCTGGCAAATACCTTAAGATTAAGACGTATTGGGCGGAGACTGTCCCATATCTTCACCTTTTGTCTTTTATGACCAATAAGTCCAGAGTGCCAAGGAGGTGAAGGTTATAAATAATGCCTTGCTGCAGTCAGCTTCAGGTGTACGTGCTGGAGGTGGGATAATGAGAGTTTGAGTTGCCTGCGAGCAAAGATAAGACAAGGCAGCAGCAACGATGGGTGCAGAGAAAATGGAAATGGGAGACACAGATTCTTCTCTCATGGAGAAGGGGAAGAAAGCACCAGTTTCCAAACCTCGCAACAAATATGAGAGATTGTACCAGCCCTGCCTGGCTGAGCTAGTCGGGACCATGTTCTTTGTTTTCATTGGCTGCGTGTCTGTCATTGAGAACGTGCCAGCAGCTGGGCGGCTGCAGCCGGCCCTGGTTCACGGGCTGGCCGTGGCTGTGCTGGTGGCTGTAATGGATAACATCAGGTAACAGGTTTTCTTGTTTCAGTTTTTTCTTTTATATTGCGCATGTTTTCAGGGAAAATATAAAACTCCTCTCACCTTTTATCTCTCCTTTAAGTGGGTCCCATTTCAACCCTCCCTTCACTATTGCTATCTACTTATGTGGAGGCATGGAGCTGATGATGGTTGGACCCTACCTCGTCAGCCAGCTGATTGGAGGGGTGCTTGGAGCTGGAATGGCCAAGGTTAGCTGAAAATACACCGAAACAGATGCATGCAAGCTCCTTTATTGGAGACACACTGTGACCACAAAATACTCAAGAGGTTAAAAACATTCACATTTCACAGCTGATGACTCCTGCAGAACGCTACAGCAACGCCACAGGAGCAGCGTTTGATATCCTGAAGTCAGAGAGCCAATTGCACGGGGCCATCTTTGGGGAGGTGGCCATGACATGCCTGGTCACCATGGTGGTGCTACTGGTGGCGGTCAACGGCAGGACCAAAACGCCGCTCGCCCCGTTTCTGGTGGGCTGTACCGTCATCATCAACGTCTTGGCAGGGTGAGATAAAAAGAGCGATGATCACAACACAGCTGGCCATGTGTCAGCTGTTTATTGTGTTAAACATTTACACCCAGTGTGACACAGCTGTGGTTGCATTTTGACTCTTGCACCCAGCAAGATACAGAACACTCAGAGGTGGGTGGGAACATGTTTATGAGGAAAGGTGTTCGCTTTAAATCATGTACTATCATCTGCTTTGTGTGATGCATGGTGTTTTTGTGCATGTAAAAGGTGTGTAAAACTAAAGCCCAAAGTCCTCACCAGCATGTCATGCTAATGCATGAAAAGCTAATTTTCCTACCTTGTTGTCAGCCATTGGTTATTTTACTACTTAAAGAGACAGGAACCAAAATAGTGTGTTTTGAAGGAAGATGACAAGAAACTCAGCCATAATGTACAATATGGCGAAAAATTATGTGTTTATACTTACATTAAAGCATAAAAATCTATTCTACTCCCTCAAAATAACAAACCAACCAGTAAATAAACCTAGAATGGGTTCTTTGATAAACTTGAACTAAAATGATAAATGCTCTCATTTAAGCCATCAGTCAGAAAAACAAAACCAAAAACAGCCATAGCCATCAGCCAAAATCAACATCTCACCTATTTTCTAGTATGTAGCAAGTTTATAAATAAAGGAACTTACTTTCATGTGAAGGCATGCTATCTCAGATAAAAACAAGCCTGGTAGAAGGAATAACCATCACATGGGCTCCATATGAGTAAACCCACATGGGCAAACAGGTGGGGCCATCATGGAAACCGTGGACAAACCCACTTGGGTCCCCTCATATGCAGCCAAAATTTAACCCTTATGGGCCCCACATGGACGTACTGGCTGGGGTTAATGTGACCACATTTTTATCCAGGGACATTTCTGAGCATCCACTTCCCCTCAGACTTGTCTTTATTTTTTACTGTCAAAGAAAAGATAAACTGGGAGCATGCAAAAAGTCATGAGTAAAATCTTCATTTGAATACTCTGCTTCTGTAGCCAGCTGAAGTAGAATTGTTTAATCTTTTTAAAAACTTCAGTTAAATTGACTTTGTTAAGGGCTTTTCTCAGGAAACACCCTAAATACAACAGATATTAATTTCTGAAGAGGCTGGAAAGAAGCGTTTCTAATCGTGGCCCAGTGAGCCCGCACTCTGATCCCCAACAAGCAAAATAGAAATAAAAACTTGGTAATTTTGCTTTAGCTCTTCCAAAACACGACCTAAGTGTCAGTGCAGGAGAATTCTCGGCATGATTCGAGCATCATGCTGTTGAGTTGCTTTTAAATTTATAATATAATAATAATAATAATAATAATAATAATAATAATAATAATAATAATAATAATAATAATAATAATAATAATAATAATAATAATAATAATGTTTGGATGCAGGGGAGACATATCAGGAACCTGTTTGAATCCTGCAAGGGCTTTCGGTCCAGCAGTGATCGCCAACTACTGGACTTACCACTGGGTCTACTGGGTGGACCCATTGGAGGAGATGTAGTGGCCGCTGCTTTACTCAGGTGAGGATTCATTCAAATCTCCACCTCATGTGTGGTTAAATAGATGAAAAGGCAAACTAACATATGTCTCATGTGGTTCTCTCCTGTTTCAGGCTCATTCTCGGAGATAATAAGTTACAGTGGTTATGAAATCTTAACAGCGTTTATTGCCACTGAGGTGACAAGGAACTTGTAAACATTTATCAGTAGCCTGCTTTCGATCATATAATGATTTGTTTTCTCTTTGGTATTGTATTTTGTAGGTCAGCTTCTGTAATTCATGTCCTCATCCTGTACAGCAATATAAATAATAAAATGAATTTTAAAAAAGACAACAGCGCCATAAGTTTTGGGCGGTATGCGGTTTTATTAGTGCGTGAATTTCTTCAACATGGATGAAACTGCGTTCACCCTTTGCGGGACAGCTCAGCGGTATCTCTCCAGAAAGAGCCAGGGCCAAGGCTGCCAGGAATTTATCAAAGGCAGCGTGGGCCTCTGGGGTAAAATCCGCGGGGAACAAGTGGCAAGCACCACTGGTGCAGTGGGCCAGGAGCTGCAGACAGAAACAGCATAGTGTATGGTAATCCGGAATATTTTGGTTCAACAAATTCAGACTAAACAACACTAAAGATCCTGATTGTAAGCGAGTAGCCTACTAAAAGTTTGGATCTGCTATCATAAAGTATAGACTCCTGTCTTACCTTCAAGTTGGCTGGGTCCACCCTCAGCTGGAAGGCGTGCTGCTCACACAGGCTCCAGCAGACCCTTGGTCAAATCATCAATCACGCTCACGGCCTGAGCCACTCACAACTATGACCTTCTTGCCGTGTTTCTTCACGGGGGCAGAGCCGGGGGTCACCTCGGGCCAGTGGGCGAAGTAGGTTTTGGTTTGGGGATAGACGGTGATCAATCTGTGTCAATGGAGAGGATATTGGCAAAAAGCAAGAAGTCTTACAGCCTGTTGTGCTGATAGATTCAAAATAATTTTATCCGTGATTATTCGAGTTTTTACAAGCTCAGTGGCGCAATCGGTCAGCGCGCGGTATATAAGACGGTATTGAGCGGAGGAATGCCGAGGTTGACGGTTCAAGCTCACCTGGAGCAAATTTATTCTTGCTTTGACTTAGACTTCAAGTTGCTATAGACACATAAAAATTGCAGAAATGACAACATGACTTTGTTTTCCATAACATAAACTTCACTGTTCCAGTATCAAATTTACTACAAATATGATGTTTTAAAGTTGGAAGGGATCAATTTTGATATTTACACGAGCAGCTTGAAAAAAAGGTTAACTAAATTAAAGTCCACGGAGGAAAGAGTAGTTTCTCCAAGCTGCAGACAAAAGCCAAAGATTTATCTATCATGTTGTCTGACATCAGTCAATCAATGCAGGCAACACGTTTCATAAAACTCTGACATTAGCTAATCTTTTAAAATAAAGAAACATAATGCTCACCTGCCCAGAGCATCGGCCCCAGTAACATCATTTGACTTGGAGATCTTGCTACAAAGTCCCTTGACTGTAGCCTTGTCTAAATATGTCAAACTCATGTCTGCTTGCTTTTCTCACCTGAATCAAATGAATACCGGTTACTCTGGCGATGTTTTTAAATTCAGTTGGCCCCCAGTTACACCCATGGGAGCGGGTGCCAACCCCGAGCCAGTGTATGGAGATAGGACTCTTCAGACTCCCCTGATAGAAACTTTAGTAGCGTAATGCCAGCGCAAAAGGCACTATCAGCCGGCCATCTGAGGGGTGGCAGTTGGCAAAAACATGGTCATTTAAGTGGCATGAGGTCACATTTTAGGTCTGGATGGGTTGAGACTGAATCTCTGGGTCAACCTAAGGTAACAGGAGACGTCAGGTCACAGCAGGTCCCAGAGGTGGGCACATGTACCACGTGGTAGAACAAAGATGATGGAGGAAACCAACTCTGAAGGGGAGTACTGTAAAATTCTCCAG